>OY728133.1:1772341906-1772579406 GCA_963277665.1 Viscum album
GGCGGCGGGGGAGGGCGGGCGGCGGGGGAGGGCGGGCGGCAGGGGAGGGCTGGCGGCGGGGGAGGCCGGGCGGCGGGGGAGGGGAGGGGCGGTGAGGGAGGGCGGCGAGGGAGGGAGGGGTTAGGGCTGCGATGGAGGGGGCGCGGGGGGGGGGGGGGGGGGCGCATAAGCCCCCCGATTTTTTTTATGTAGGTTAGCGACCGCCATTGGCGGTCGCTATTGGTTAGCTTTAGCGACCGCCAATGGCGGTCACCCGAGTCTGGGGGGCTCCAATGCCCCCTTTTCTAGTAGTGAATGGTCAGATCAGTGGTTACTAGGAGTTTGTCACTAAATGCCACCACAATATTTTAAGTGACTCAAAAACATAATACAGGTGCCCCATATAGATGCCAAATTTTATTGCTTCTATCCTGGAGGGTCATGGGAAAAGTCCCATGATAAATGGAAAACTAGATCGAGACCGTACCCACATTCCAACTAGAGTACATCGATCTATCCTAGTGGCCACTTTTTGGCAGGCACATGTCCCTACCAAAATTTTTGATACCTAATGAAAAATATGTGTAGTGAAATGTAATGTACTTAAACTAGAACCTGTATATGAAATAAACCACCCATAGTAGGTGTCCCTAATCACCCATCAGAAAGCATCTTAAAATAATCCTCAATAAAGACGACTATAAAATCAAGAGCTAGTCAGTGTCCCTTCTATTCTAGAATCATGTTTTATTGAAGCCCTATTATGAATATATATAGAGTCTCAAGATACTACTTATCAATTAAAAAATTATAGAGATAGTAGAAACAATTTTAATGGAACTCCTTAAAACATTGCTTCTAGCAGTTCTGAAGTCACTCCAAGGATATCATACCATAAAGGATGACTTTGTGTACAGAATCTAATAAACCATGAGTGACTATATCTTATTGAGAACCAAGATATCCCTCCTCATAAAAAAAATATATATAAATAATAAGGTTATACCCTTACTACCATCCACCTTGATGGTCCTCTATAGGGTATGTGATGTAGAAATTCTATGTACAATCTAACATCATACCACGATTGAAGTCCTCCCCAAGATAGAATTCACTATGAAGGTCCACCCCGTAAAAACACTTTATTTCATCAAGAAGGTTCTACCCTTGAAGAATCAACATTGATAAGGACTTCATATCCTCAGGAGGTTGGGAAAATTAATCCATTCATTCCTAATACCTCATCATTAAAAAGTGATATTATTTTTCAATCAAAATTCAACTAAAGAAAATGATCATTCTATAAACCATCCTTGGACCACCTACCATTCAATATGAAATATGAAATCCCTTAAAACCTTGTTGTTCACAATAATATAATGAGGAAATGTCCACTTTGGGATTATATCATGGAAAAACCTATTAAAAATATAAATAAGGCATATAAATTATGAGGAGATAATTGAAAAATTACAATATACCAGTAATGTTTGAGCCATTGGCCTCTCCCCAATACATTATTCCAGAGGCATTTTTAGAAGATTGTTCACACAGTATTTTCTTATATATATGGAATAATTCTCTTCAATTTAAAAATTCCTACCATATGAATAATATCCAAGTCATGTCAATGTAATATAATGGATATTCCATGAAATTGATTTTGTGGCCCTCCTAGCTACATAAATCCTAAAATTAGCAAAATAGAAAGGAACCCTTCAAAAAAACTGTAACGATGCATTAACTAAATTAATTCATCTAATAACCTATTTCCCATCTTATTTTCATTTTAGTGGAAGGGGATAACATGGTGTTTTTTCATTCAACCTCTTTCCTCAATTAGTAAATCCCATCAATGGTGACATCATGTAATGTCATAGCCTCAGGTTGTCTTAGAGAAACATGATCTACTCATAATGGATGGTATTCTGAAAATTTACTGTCAGGTAACAACTATCAAATACATCAGTCTAGAAGAAATAAAACCATAAAAAAATCTGGCATCAAGAGTATGAAAATATTCATCAAGCCTCTTTCTTGAGGGAAACCAATTTTCATGCAGTGAAAATGTTTATGGAAGAAAATGACTAAATTGAAAATAATACATTGTAGCCATCCTATGTTCAAAAAAATCTCTGTAAAATCAAAATTGTATACGTGAATGTATAGAAAAAAACTCATGCCACGGGGCTAGGGGAATATTTAACACAACCTTCAAGGCCAAAAGGTTATGAATGTGGAATATAAACACACCCAACCCATAGGTATGTGTGTATTTATACCTCAGCCTTAGATAAAGATAGTCTTTTCTAGGTTGTAAGGAGTTTAAAAAAAATTATTTTTCCAGGTTCATCTCTTCCCGTGAAACAATTTTTTCTCTATGGATGAAAAAAATGAAAGTTACCTCTAGATCACCCTTCACTAGAAAGTGTTGAAGGGATCCTTGAAATAAAGGATAGTCTTTCATTATAGTCATGAACAAAAAAACAAACTTTCAAGAACAAAATGCATCCCAGTAAGCACAGATCTTATATCAAACACTCCCAAAGTAATTGTTTATCCCTATAGCTAGAGACTAATGAAATTCTCTTGGTGTAGTTCATGTTAGTAAATTCCACTAACACTACTTCTGATGATGCTGCCAAACATCATATCAATTTGGGTGAACAAGAGGAGTATATATCCATTAGAAATATAATCCACAATGAAATAACTAAAGAGGGATTTTATACTAAAAACCATAAGATTACATGATTTTATTAACTCCATTGAATGCAAAATTGTCTCCCCATCGATTGGAATAATATAAATAAAAGGTTAAAGGCTACAATTCAATCCCACCTATTACCTGAGGTTCTCAAACCCATCAATCTTGAGGAAGTATTTTCTCAGAAGGAAGAATATATGATGTGTTGAGAAAAATCAATATATAAATACTGTAGGGAAATATCCCTATTGGATATTTTCTACAAGTGGAGTCTCAACTCGCACTTCCAATCGGCATACCAATACAAAGAGGGTTTGTCCTTATAGTTGAAAAGGAGCTATACCATATATTCCATGCAGGAGCAAGACAAGAAATATATTTGGATCCTATTAACGTCAGTGATTAGGAGTCCCCCTAGTCACACAATCATAGATTGGTTAGAAACATCCTCACATACCATCCCCTGTAGGTTTCCCCCATGAGTACAAGAATAATTCATATAGCTATCCCAATCTATTGTACCCCTTTCTTAGGATCCTTCCCAACTAGCTATTCCTCCCCAACTCTTTAACACTATCAAAAAATTGGATGATTGATTAAAATATGTGGAAGGATGATGAGTGTTAGTAAAACCAGAGAGGAAGCCTTACACTGGATGGGTAGATGGAACTCCCCCCCCCCCAAACATTGGGAATCCTATGTTCCCAACATTCAATGGTTTATGGGATCCAAAACAGTATTTGACACCATTCATGTCTATGTTTGGCCCCATGATGGTGATCCATGATTAATAACAAGTTTCCATGATTATAGTTTTTGTAAAAACATCAGAAGAATCAAACATCACTTGGTATACTAGACTAGCATCCAAGAACAATAAAGGGATGGTAAGATCTTTATCGAATATTAATATTTCAATTCAGATCTGTATTGGATTAGATAATAGTCCTTGATCTCTCTAAATTCATAAAATGATAAATTGATAGGGTGTACAAATTCATTGATAGGTGGAAGAGTTGAAATTATTCCCTCAACTCATAGACCCATTAGTAATATTTTCTGGGCCTTCGTATCATTATTCCTTATAGTGAGTTATGAACAAGAATAATTCTTTTAAAGTATCCATGTGGATTTTGGGATATTTTTAAAGTAGAGTAAAGTTAAAAATGATTTTATTTTATTAAAAAAATAACTACTTCCCTATTCTAGTGTATCAAGGAGATATGATGGGTAGAGTGGAAATTGAATGGTTATGTTAACATCATCCTATAAGCTATATACATCTTTCAAGCCTTCACCTTATCATATGCTACCTCTTTCAGAATAGAATAATCTGAATAAGTATACTTTTTGGGAAAAAAGGAAAGAGATGAAACACTCTCAATATGGACACTCTAAAAAGAAATTCTAATAATTTTGAGATGATAAGGTCGATAGTTACTTTTTAGTTTCCTAGGAAAATAATTGGTTAATCCTAATGAAACCCAAAAGACCAGACCAAGTCAACCATGGTGATCTCCCAAATTATAACCCATTTCAATGAATTCCAAGGAACACCATCCTGGAAAATTTCATCTTAAAAAATGTTGGCAATAAGTTGTTGATTGTGGATATGTAAAAATTGCCAAACCTCCAATAAAGATAGCACGTCCTTTCACCGCCACTTTAGAGGAAGAGGGGGAATGGAAGGATGTTCCAAAAATAATGAACAAAATTTCAATGATTTTTTGTCGAGTTAAGCAGTCAACTATAACTCTTTATATCCTCTAATAAAAGTTAAAACAACCAGTTGTGTTACATGTTACTACTGTTATGGAACAATTTACACCCTCAAACCCACAACCCTCCAAAATAAAATATACTATGAAACAAAATTGTTATAATGGAGGGAAACAAAGGTAGGAATATGAACCTACACATATGAAAAATTTATCCTTGACCCTCTTGGACTTCATGCCTTTGGTCCCAATAGATCAGACATCGCCCTATAAAACGGTACAACCTATACTGACCCATAAAATAGAACCATCATTTAATGAAGAATTGATCTTTCAATCCCTTAATTACATTCATTTAATGAATCAATTATCCAATGATGAGTTTTATTATGAAATTGAGATTCCCAAACCAAATTTGGGAGACATAAATCAAGGCTGCATAAGATGAGGAAATACTGGGAGGCCCAACTGTGCCTGAACACAATACATCACCACATCCCTATTGGAGCTATCTATATTTCTAAAACCAATGGGAAATCCATTCATCAAGCCCAAAAAGGAAATGGAAGTTGCATCCACATATGTGAAAAATATTTTGGAATTTATCTTTTTGGAAGACCAATTGATGAATATGTGACAACATGACCTACCCAGGTATGTGAGTAGGACAAGGAGACTCAATAAAAAGGAGAAAAAACATCATATACATATTTTAGACTACCTGAATCATCTTAACCAAGAACATAAACTCTAAAAATTCTTTCTAGGGAACAGTTTACTATAATAAAATGAAGACTTTTACCCAACAGTATGGCATCCAGAAGCAATTGACCAATGTTATAACGAATATCTCAATTCAGGGTGCTCTTTATCAGCCAATGGATCTATAGGAAGCACTTGTAGAGGCTCTTGTATTCCCTCAAGAGTTCAAAGACAATGTTTCCACTGACAAGGTATATCTTGCAGAGATTGACCAATCATAATTTGATATAGTTATATATTTCAAAAATTAGGATATATTTCATGATATTTAGGTACACCTTACGAATCTATATGTATTCGGAAGATTATACAACATTGAAATCCATCTATATTTCATTGAAAATGTCTAAGGAGTTGGAACCATTACTGTCAGAAAACATACTTTACTAAGACACACTAAATTTGATCTTCCCCTTCTTCTCTAATACTCTAAGGATATGAAAAAAGTTAATAGAAACCCATCAGCCGCATTAATCCAATAGATAATATTGGGAATTTGGTTTCCATCTCTGAGTTCTTGGTCATCCGAAAAGATAAAACTTTAAATATTTTTCTATGAATAATTTTATTGAATTATCAGGTAGTTATCCCTTCATCATAACATTAATTCCTCAAATATTATAGCAATGGGATAATTGGAATGCTACATAGTGAAAAATATCTATTCAATTCTTGTGAATCTCAATATATAAATTCGAGATTATACTAAAGAGAACGAAATAAACCCATAATTGATTATTTTTCTTAGGTTACTGCAATTATTGGCTAGGAAATGACCCCATATAACCCATTAAAAGACCTCAATGATGAATATATGTTTCCCATTAGTTAGGTCAAAGACATCAGATCAGGTTTAGAGATGTGGTCACTAGACTTTAGGATATTACCCACATTAGTTTAACCTAAGGGTGTTGATGAAATTTGTTATTATTTCATTGGAAAAGATTCCTCAAATTGAAATAATCCAATCTTATTCTTTAGACTTCATCCGGACACCAATTCAATCAAAAAACGTGTAGAAGTCATGATATCACAACTGGATGCTTGATTTTAGGATTATAACCTTTCCTCAAACCTAAATCATTCCCCTTTATCTCCCATACATCTTGATATGGACTTATAGGAAGCAGAATAGGAAAAGGAAGAAGTGGTATAAAATGAACTCAAAGATGATCCTCATGTATTCAATGAAGGAATATATACAACTATCAATGGAAAAAACAAATAAATCTAGGTATAAAGAATGATCCAAAGCCAACATTGATCTACCCTTATATTCCCTTTACCGAGTAAGAAATGTATTCAACATTTCTGAATTATAATTGAGATATGTTTGTCTAGAATTACAAAGAAATTCATGGAATTAATACTTATCTCGTGACCCATCACATAGGATTTCTAGGAGACCACCATTTATAAAATTAGGCATTTATAATGACATATCCTACTAATGCTTCCAAGGTTGAATCCAAAACTCAAAAACTCATCAAAGATAATTTAATTTGGTTTGTCCATTAACCAAAATGGTTCACAAAAATTTTGACCTATAATAAAAATATTGGGTAGATCAAGGATGGCATTGATTTTAGAGAACTCAACTGGAACTGTCTGAAAGATGAATCTATGGTTCTGATCATATAACTTTTTATTGATGAAAATACTGGATAACAAACCCTCTATACCATATATAGATATTTAGAGTATACTTTAATATGAATGGACCTAGAATATAAAGAATCCACTTCCTTCAGTTACCCTAAAAAATTATTCAACTAAAGTGTTATTCACTTCAGCTAAAAGAAACATGACTCTACATATCACTGTTCCATGCATCACATCTGAATCCCATTTGGGGATAAGTAAGATCAGTGTTATGTTGATGATTTTGTAGTGAAATATCATCAATATTACTAATACCTTGAAGATTTCAAGACCAAATTCCATAAAATATGAAAACATAGTTTGACGATTAATCCCCTGAAATGTGCTTTTGATGTTACCTCAAAAATATCTCTCAGCTTCTTCATATTCCATAGTGGAATCAAGGTCAACCTTGAGAAGGCTGTGGAAATTTTGGGTATGTCACCTCCTTGAATCCTTAATGAGTTGAGAGGACTATTGAGACACAATTCATACATTTTATGCTTTATTTTAAACCTCATTGGAATTTACTTTACCTTCACGAGCTTGTTTATGAATGGGGTCACGTTTTGGTCAACTGATGATTACCAAGAAGCATTAGAAATATTCAAGAAATATTTCTTGATCCCACCAGTGTTGATGTCCCTAGATAAAGGAAATCCATACATCCTATATGTGGTGGACCTAATATTTTCTATGGATTCCTTTCTTACATAGAAAAATGATTTTGGTAGTGAAATGAACATTTATTATCTTAGTCTTACCATCATTAGCATTGATACTCAATATTCATATACTGAGAAGAACTATTTGGTGTTGATTTTCATAATTCATAAAATAAGGAATTACATGAAAACACTATGGTCCATATGTTCTCTTGAATTGACCTGCTCAAATATACCCTCAATATTCCAATGTTGACTGGATATTTGGTATGATGGGTGGTCATTCTGTAATAGTTTAACACCATGTTCATACCCCAGAAGGCGATAAAAGAAAAGTCCTTAGAAAATTTCATGGAAGAACATCCCTTAGAAGAAAAAGTTTTTATGAGTACCAAACTAACAGATAATGAAATATTATCCATCCATGACTCTACCTAAATTTGGGAAATTTACTTTTATGGTGCATTAGGAAGACAAACCAGAAATTAAATGGATGATTGAACGATCAACAAATTCGGGTAGGTAATTGATCTTATTTATCTAGTAAATCCAGTTCTACCTTAATCATTGATTTTATCATTAGGAAGCACCAACAATGAGACCAAATACTAACCCTCATTCTAGGATTAGATTTGGATTTTAAAATACCACACTAATACTTAGGAAACCCTATTATACCTTAGTCGTTTACTTTGATGGTGCGTCTAGAAGACAAACAAGAAACCCCAAACCACACTACTACTCAGGAAACTCCTTATTCTCTAGTTTAATAAATAAAGGAAATAATAAACATTTATTTCCAATTTATCTCACATAAAATAGAAACATATGGAAAATCTTAGACGAATGGTAATCATAGAAGCGGGTTAACAAGTTAGAGAGAATCGATGAGAAAAGGTTGTATACCCAATATAATTTTCAATTATACAAAAACTAGATAGCATTAAAATCCAACAAGAATGTTCATCTCTATTCATTCATTCAGGGAGAACTAGTTTTGGATATAAAGAATCCAACGATACATAATATTAAAAACCCAATGCTTGAACCATGATAGGAATGACCTTACATCATACATAAATTGTATCCCAGGGGTGCTTACTCATTAATCAGAATGGATGACGAACACACCACACCCCGTACCAATGAATTATTTTTGAAGAAACACTTCATGTGATAAAATATACCTTCATCCTCGTACCATGATGATAAAATTCACAACATTTGGTCTTAGATGAAACACCCTAATAGGAATGACATTTGGTCTTAGTCCTATGACCTAAAACTACAAATCACCATAGTTCGGTCTCTATGACACTAAACTATATAGGATAATGTCCTAGATGAAAGATATTAAACAATATAACAATTTACAATCTATATGAAATAAAACTACATAGTTCACATCATTTTTGAATGACGTAAAATTGTATTACTTTTTTGTATGTGCTTGAGTGGAACAAAATCTTTTGTTCTGGTCTCCTACCACACATCCATTCCAGGAATACCTATGTATTGGTTATCATCTCAATTGGATATGCAGTGATGCCCATAAATTATATCCTTATCCTAGACATTAATTAATGAAAATTATACCTCCCATGAAATCATTTGGAGCTATATATGGATTGATTTCCGTCTACACAGGATACATAGTGACACTGGGGTCCCATAACCTAGGCTCAACCACCATAACAAAATGGAGAATCAGGTATCCATTTACTCCCTTATACAAACCCAATACATATAAGAGATATTAATTTCGGTTCCCTCATTCATGGTCCTATCACAGAAACAATATCCTCTTTCCTTACATATAAAAAATTTTTATATAAGGAACTTCACAGTCTATGTCTATATTCTAGCCCAAATGCTTCCCCTTCATCAGAAAAATTCTTTCCACACATCATACTCTTTTTATTAGGAATATTTGGATATCCAAAAACATTCCTCAAACACATGTTATGGAATTTTCAACTCAAGATGACACCAAAGTTTTTACTATACATAATATGACCCTATTTATCTCTGCATATGCCCCCCTCAAATGGATTATCAACCAGAGGAAAATTCTTCCTAAGGAGAAACATCTTCTATCTCCATAATCCCTAACCAAATCATGCTGGAAACTGATTTTCAAACAAGGTCCATTATCACTCAGGGAATACTTTTTCCAAACCACTTCTTCTAGTTAGATAACCACCAAGATCTTGGTTTTTAATTTCATTCCTCACATATAAAGTATGTTAGAACATCTTTTGCCCGATAATCCCTATATCACTATATATTTCCTTGAAATATGGTCCTAACCATATGAAAAAAAAGTAAAAGACACCATGTCATCTGAGTTGTATGAAATTATATAATATGAACAATCTTAAACCAATGACATTAAAATGTTGTTTTACCTTATGTACTAAGCATATTATGCCTTGGGAAACCATCTCAGTGAGCCTTAGGTAAAATATTTTTGGTTCCTCTCATAAGATGATTCCCCAAATGCATGGATAATATTTATAGGGCATCATGTCTTATTTTTCACATTGGGTAACCTTTAACCGTTCAACAATACATTAGACTAGATGGTTTCCCAGAACTATATATGAATTTATTCTCATTATAATGAGATATGTAGTGATTCCAAGATCATACATCCTGGTCCATCCATCACATGATATAAATAACCCTAGCCTTTATTGTAACCACATATATGTGGTGAAAGAAACTTTTCCCACTTATGGTTTCTCACATTGATCATATATCACATGGGATTAGGTGTTTTGGTAAATTATTCCTCGCATGATCAAGGCACATCAATTCACCTCAGGGTTAACATGGTTTTGGATGTTGGACCAAAAAATTCAAACCAAACGTCCTTACCACATGAGATTAAACAAAAAGGATTATGCCACATTAATGGAATAAAATTGTGCATTTATATGGCCCTCTCCCGATAGGACCAATATTTTTGGTGTTTTTATCCCACCACCCACAATCCAATAACTATGTATAGATTGGGTATTTCATTGATGAGATACATAGTGATGAATGAATCCTAAATCCAAATCCAACTATAATATAAAAATTCCACTAATCTTCTATTTATGATCCAGATCTATATATAAGGGTTTTGTATCAGCTCTCAACCTACCCGTGAGCCTGTATTTAATGAAAATTCCCCCTCTTGAAAAAAGAATTTGAACAGTGCGGGGAAACTATCATAGAACAATGAGTGTCTTATTTCTATCTTCAACAAGATATGTAGAAATGAACTAACTATATTTATTTCGCCTAGCTATAATACATAAAATCTCCTCCCTTCAGGGTGGCATGCACAACATGTTCATTTTCTACTAGGTTTGTAACCTTCATAAGCTCAATCATAAAAACAGAACCCAAAGGGATGACCATTGGCGAATTTGGAGAAACATTTGGGATAAAACATTGTTGTGCCTCCATCACTGCTTCTACTAAAATCCTATATTTTATAGGCTTCAAATGAGTTTGTCCTAAAAAAAGTTTCAATCCATTAGATCCCCTATCATATAGGGATGAAGGTTATTTCATCTTGAGAAATTGATACAAAGAGCTCAAAATCTCTATAACGCCACCAAATTTCCTTGAAACCTTACCTAATATAGACCTCCGTAGAATTACCTGCTCCCAAAAAGTTGGTATTTTCTAACATTTTGATTCTATTTTAACCCCTGAATGAGTTGACCCATTTTTATTAATAGACATATATCAAGAAAGTTATGTGATAAGGGTACAATGCTTATTTTCTATCCCTGATTAGATGTGAATTTCCAACTTCCGTTATTGTCTACCCCTTGTGATTTCCCATGAATATAATCTCAAATGTACAATAGTAGGTAGAGGAGGGGGTGGGAATACACATGTTGGAACTGTAAGCACCACCCGTGTATGATCAATTTCCCCAGGAGTGCCTTATTCAATAACCCTTTCAGTTATAGGAACTTCCATTCCAATAGTGGTTCCTACCTATGGATATTATAGAGAAGGAATCAGTAGAAAATCACCCACCACCTCTTAAAAAGTGATTGGGTAAAAATAATAATGGTTAAAATATTACAAAGATAGGGAAAATGGAGTCGATGCAAGAGCTCATATTACCTCTTCATCGGAATTGGCCATTTCCATCCTCACCACCAACATTTCCCACACCCAGTCATTCCAATTGATCATATATTTGAACGAATTGATGGAGGTATCTATCTCTTCAATATACACACTAACCTCTTCAATATTTTATTAAAATTTTATATATTCAGGTTCATATTCTTCTAGTATCCATGTTAATCAATTTCATTTTCTTTTATCACACCACATATTTCCTTGATAGAAACTCTCATTCTCCAAGCACCCCACTCTCTCTAAGCTTAATGAAAATTTTCCACGATAGGAAAATATAATTCAAAAGAGAATAACATCTTAGGTAGGGTGAGATGAAGTCACGACACCTATTTTTTGGTATCTTGGATACCAATCCCTTCTAATTGTGGTGCTTCTAAGTTCACAATTATCTAGAATAAGGCATGTCACTAAGTTCACGTGGGATTAGATTAATTTTATTGTTAGTCCCCCATGAACCACTATCACTATCTTCACTCTAACCATTGTATGGACTAAAATTTTCAAGTACCTAAAAAATATGAATTGACCATAGAGTGAATGAATAGATGACTTGAGGTCCTAGATATAAACTTACACAATGTTTAGAGGATCTGTATAAAAAATAATTTCAGGTGAAGATATTCCACCATACCCACCCCAAATGATTTCCTTCACCTCAAGGAAGCTCCAAATCCTATCAATAGGGAAAAAATTAATCTATGTGTCCCACTCCCTAAAATTCATCGGGTTTGTTGCCTCTGTGGGGATGCGAACTTTGGAAAATGGCTCAATAGCTTCTTCAACATGGGAGAAACCTATGTTTTGAGGGTCTAGACATTAGATATTGAACCTCTTCTTCTTCATTTTATAAATTGGGGGTTTCCTAAATTTAATACCATTTCTCCGGCTGATTACCTATGTTGTAAACACCTATAACTCTCCAAGATTAGCTAAGGGAGGACCTTTAAAAATGGATTCATGATTTTCTAGTTTTCCATTTTGGTATCAGTGAATCCAAGCTTCACCATAGGACCTCACTAGACCAGGATTGATATTTTTGGGGGGTAGTTTAATCCAGGAGCATGTTTCTTCCCATGTGAACATCAACCAAATCTATAAAGAAAACATCAAATTATAAAATTGAATTGTGACATTAATCGATTTGGGTTACATATTTTTGATTCAATGGAATTGAATCCCAAATAAGCAGGGTGAATACCCTTCACAGATCAAATTTCCATCAATTCTAGCAACCAGAACACCCTCCCTCATAGACATGAGGTAACCTCTTCATATATTATCTCAAGTTAAATTATTTACCATGGTACCGTAAAGAGAAGAATAAAGGGAATATAAATAATGATCATGTTAACTAAGAATGTTCGTCACATCACTTGACCCCAATGTTAATGGATTCACCCAACTTATACAGTGTTAGTAGTGATTGAATGAGGTGTCTAGAATTTGGAAGTCATTGATAAATTCATAACCTTCCATTTGAGATACTACACATATCTAGAAGAATTATAAGGGGCCTATGAGCCTATAGGGAGAATCCCAAGTAATTTTTCATATTAGATGATATATCTATGAAAATATTGGAATTTCCTTGTTGACACGTCACCAGGTATCCAACCAGGATTCCATAACATATGTTGCAACTCTGGCGTTGGTGTTAGATTCATTCACTTATAGAAACTAGGTATAGAAAAACATCTCCATGAAAGTATCCAGTCAAACTAGTGGATCAATCAATGGGGAAACATTCCAACCCCATTGGTCAAAGTGACATTCCTTAAGAATCGATCAGTAAGGACCAACACGACTCTCAATTATTTGGTTGGTACACATCCTCAACCTTATCACATGAGGATCATAACCATTTGGTGTAGAAAAAACATGAATCTAGTTAGAAAAAGTGGAATTCATCTTGGGGAGGGGATTGCCCTCTTAAAGATTATGTGTTATGTTAAGAAGTTACCCCAGAAGCTGAGTGGTTTTATAAGGGTCATACCACAATGAATGAGGAAGTAAATCATCATGCATATCACCTGTGATGGTTTCCCCCATGATCATTTCGACATAACAAAGAGTAATATTATCTTTCCAATGCACCATATTGAACATATTGTTATTAGAGATCCACTGGCTAATAATGTGCGGTATGGTGGATTTGATTGGATGAGTAAAATTCTATGACACCCAGATAGCCTGATATAGACCTACGACCTTCAACTCAGCTATAAAATCTTCATAGCTCTAGAAAACAATTAAATTTTATCCTCATTCTACACCAAATGAACCCTAAGGGAAAAGATCCCATTTGAATTACCATCATAATCTCTCATCGGCCGTCGATTTCCGTGCAATGGTGTGATAGCAATGGACATCTAATTCTAGTTCTCATCCCATTTATTCTATATAGAAAGGGTAATAATCCAAAATGAACCCCTCAAAGTATTTTTCATAAATAAAAGACCCCTTTGATGAGATATTTTCATGAGGTGTGTTACTGCACTTGATTATGCAAGCTAATGGATGATTTAACTGATGTGGTTTTGGGATAATGATTTTGTTGGGAACCCAAATCCATAGAGAGGAAGCCTATCCAATATTGGATATCCTCAAATTCCATCACCTATGAGTCCTATTAAAAATTGATGATATGAAATGATGTGATGTTTTTTTCTATTTTCTTTTATTTTAACAATGGAATTCCTCCTTTTATAAGAAATAAAATTATCTTGTTTACGATCCATTTCAGGTCATATAGAAAACTAGTATAGGAAATTTTGTGTTCAAGAAAATTATTCAAATCATAATAACTATTATAAAAAATTAGAATGAACAACATATATTGTTATGCGGGATGCAAAGCACTTCAATCACCATGTTGAGTACTTCATTATCCATATGAGAAAAAATCAACCGCAAACGAAGATGGATAGTTTTAAAAAAATACATATTTGCAGGTGGTGATACTTCACTACATGGGAAAGTTCTTTTTCAAAAGAAACTTCTCTATGATTAATGCATGAAATTCGATTTGTAAAGGAAATTGCTATGTGTGAAAATGTGGAACTAGTAAACTTAGACTGAATTGCAAAGAACCTATTCACCAGGTGATAAATGAGATGATTCATCCTAACACATTTTAGTATAATTTTCTATTCTCCATGCCCACATGAACCCCAAAAGTATTTAACCGAACTGACTTCGTCCACAGAATAGACTCCTCATCATGCCAATTAGAACCCATTCTGATGGGGTTCATTTTCCTAGGTCTGGAAAAGTTTATATGGAAAGGATAGAATAATTCAAGTGACATTTTTAATGATGCTTAAATAATTCAAGGACACAAATCCATAAATAATTCACCTTTTCCATGTATTATTCCCACTATGTGGGTCACCGCTCCACCTGGTTCCCCCAGAAATGACCTTTCATTTTGTGAGGTGAGTTTTCATATCTAAACCCCCACAAAAAAACCATATGTTTTATGGGGCATGAAATAATTTTCGGAACCCCACAAAAGACATTTAGTTTTGTGGGGAAAGGAATCCACTTCATGACCCCAAAAATAACAATTATTTTAGAGCAGTAAGGCATCCTCTTCAATACCCTACAAACAAAAGTTTATTTTTCCGAGGAAAGGTGGCCTCTTCTGGACCCCACAAACATCATTCAGTTTTGTGGAGAAATTAATCCTCTTCAAGAACCTAAAAAAACATTTGTCTTTTCAAGGGAAAGCATCCTAATTAGGACCGTAAAAATGGAATTTCATTCTGTGAGGAATGAAATCTTCTTTAGTCCATTCCACATGGAATCCCCTGTAAATTACATTTCAGTTTTTGGGGTGAGGAATTATCTCCAGGACATCTGAAAACGACACTTCATTTGTGGGGAACAGTGTCCTTTTAGCCTCCTGCAAATTGAAGTTCCCCATGGGTGATGGTTGATGCTTGATAAATCCTAAAAAGATAGTTACATCATTACACCAGTAAAATCCTACCAACAAAGAAAAAATAGAGGACATAGAGAAAAATACATAGCAAGTGATATGAGTAGGTATTCACTTACCACCTATTTTAATGTAAGAAAGGGAATTCGCCAGATCTCCCATAAATGGTGTCCTCTTTCATCTAGATATAAATTCATCGTTGGGCCCCATCACATATAGAAAACCGAATGTGGGATATAGTCTTTGTGGACGACCATCCTATATATCAAGTAGTACACATGATGAAACATAATGCACAATGTTTTTACTTACTTAATCCCCTCTGTGAAATGTAATACACAAGATGCAAACTTCCATGTAGCATTTTTTTACCTTATCACCTCGACAAACTATCAGTACAACTCCCACCATCAACCTGTCTCATGAAGAACTAGGCTAGATATGGACCCCCTCACAAGCTAATTGATAACATTATCTACTCAGGTCTCCATACATGCATGATCATAGAAAATGACATATCAGTATGTATCCCATTTTATTATGAATTCCCTTATTAAAATTTATCCCACATTTATCATATCTAATGATTAAGGTCCCCGGGGTGTTTACAATTGTGCATCACTTATATAGTGATGAACCTAACCTTGGAGGTAGTTGCAGAGGCTATCCATTTTAGATACTAAGGGGAACCACTATCCATTCCCTTTAGTGATGTATAGTTCTATATCCTCCTATCATCCTATCTAAAACTAGGAATAGGGAATAATTCATGGAGTAATCCCATATACATTATTGTAGGTCGTATTTGTATGGGTGGGTAACTCCCAACCCCGGGCCATAAAACCCAGAGAGGAGATAGAAAAATGAAATCAATTTATATCTTCTATAGCCCTGACCTCATGCACCACAGGTGAAGAAGATTGTGTACTCTTCCAAATCCTCCACTTCCCCTTATTTCTCAAACAGAGTGTGACTTATGAGGGTGTAAAGGTTAGTGATGGTCATGACATCCACACAATAAATTTCTTATTGTGGTAGAGATTCGCTATAAAGGATCATCTTATTTCCTTGACATGGGTCTCATACTAGGTGTAAGACCCAAAACCATGTTACCATTCTCTCAAAGATCCATATTATATTGGAGGAAAACCATCAAAGGGTCATATTTTAAATTAAGAAACCAATGGTCATCCTATTCAGAGTAATCCCCAACCATACTCAATCAAAAGGGCCTCCTCCAAAGGTGCAATCCCCAACAAATCCAAACTATTTGGGATTTTATTCATGTCGAAATTTTATATATAGAAAACCTCTCTAAGGTTAAAACCCAGTGACCCAAACTCGCACTAATCTTATCTGGTCCATGCCCCAGTAGGTTCATATACCACATGGGAGGAAACACTCCTTCCAGGTCCCAGGGGATACTTTTGGGTATGTCTGAATTTAGTTTTCACTAGGCACCTTTTTTATATCATCCTTAACACATGATGTTAAACTACATAGATTATTCATCATCAAATGACCTAAAAATTTATGATGAGTCCCATTAAGAGGAACCAAAATATGTCAGTTTTTGATTCCTTTCATAAGTATACGTCGGAAGCCCATCTCATGGGCCCAAACCCAACATCAAAACAATTATCATCTCTATATATGATAGTAAATTCCAGAGTGCCCTATTATGTTTCTCTAAACCTGCATCATGATAATAAAGGATATAATAATATCTAATCTATTCACAAATGGTACCATCAATGTAGTACCTCATATACATATAGATATACCAATGGAAGGAAATCCTCATATACATATAGATGATTCTAAATAAAAAACCTGCTAATGATTGATTGTAAAAATTAGAAATACCTATATCATATTTGTCATTTAATAAAGGATTAATGAATATGTATTAAATCTATAAGAGAGTCCCATTGTATGAAATAATTTCTCTAAAAAGGGTATGATGATCCCAAACTCCCACCATATTGAAGAATTTGAGTCCCTAAGAATTTTTAAGGCCATTTCCAATGACCACCTACCATTGAAAAGTTGGTTCATGAGACATCACAAATAAGGGAACTGTTGGGTATTTTTTGTTCCATGAATAATTCCTACTGGAAACCTCCTCTAAAAAGAAATGGATATTTATGTATTACATGATTTTTGTGCCACCACCTCCTTAAAATTAAATTCCCACCCCATGTTGTTTTTGGGAGTGAAGAATTCATGAATTGAAAAGCCGTCATATAGTATCTAATTATTTCATAAAAAAAACAAGTTAATGGCATTGATGATTATTTAGATCCATTTATTTTATATATGAAATTAATGGGCGATTAATGCATTTAATTTTTTGATACTTATTGAAATGAAAATTTCACATTGGGTTCCATGTTGTTTGGGATGAGTAACGAATTTCTATATTATATAAATATTCCAGGATGTAACATTATAAGAAATCAAGTGTGTCCCATTTATAAATAAGGTACACACTCAGTTATATTGAAACATTATATTTGGACTATTTTCTAAAAGCATTGAAAATTTTCACCCTAATGACATAAATACCAATCTTTGATGAAATATTTCATGGGAATTAATAATATGGTAGAACACCAACTCTACTAATAGGTGATCAAATATTTGATAATTAAAATTATTTGACCACATAGGTTTGGTAAAATATCTTACAAAACCAAATGACGACCTTTTGAAAAAGTATATCTTTTTTTTAATTACATTACAAGATTTTTTATATGTTAATCATTATCAGTATTCAATTATTGTAAAAAAAAATTTATCATATTATTAAGGTCATGTTACTAAATGAACCTAAAAAAATAATGGATTGAATTATTTCTAGGTTTGATATGATTAACATAGGGATATGAGAAGAATTGGTGCTAGTGAAGACATCTGAGTGACTGAAAAAAGAAATATACCATTCTTGATTAGGAAATATGAAGATCGTATGATGTGTGACATGGTCAAAATAGATGTGTTCAAACTTATATTAATATGAAAATGGAAATTTTATCTCGATGCTGCCCACAATGTCCAATCTATCATTTTTTATTTGACCAATGATCAATAACGTCACACTTTTTCACCCATGATGATGCTACCATACACCCATGAAATGAGAAAATCATTAATTTCATTATTTTTACATATTGATTATTGGAAGGAGTTATTATAAGTAATATACAACCTAGATATTTTATCACAAAAGTTTTTAGACAACCCTACTATCATCCAACCACCCTTACAAGAGATGGTCGATGAGTTTTGATATTTTTTGCTCGATAAGCTACTATATGGATTACCAAAAAACATGGATACCCCACACCACAATAGGCAAGCCCAAGATATTATCATCCAAAGTTGACACACTACCACTTGAGTCTATAGGAGCATAAGATACTTATATTCAAGTTCATGGGTTTCTTAGAAAAGGTATTGTGTGAGAAAACATGACCCCTTAGGGTTTTTAAGAATTATTGGTTACCAAGAAAAATATATCATGATAGATGTGTCTAGACATCACGGGCACTAACAATATCACCATTATGTACAAATTTCCAATTCCATGATTATATGTTATTATTTATATTCTTTAGTGAGGAAAATTGTTCTCAAAGTTGGACCATCAGAGTGGTTATCACAATCATTGAAATTATATATATTATGAATGATAAAAAACCTTAAATATCAAGTGGGGATGTATGATTGGTTAATGATTCCATTCAATATACCTAACACCCTTCGAACCTATATGAGGTTCTTAAAACATGTTCAAAAACCATTATTAATATGATTTTCATGGTTTACATAGATGAAATTCTTATATATAGAAATTTTATCACTCTTCACATTGATCATTTAAGGGAGGTACTTTGAGTTTTTCTAAATATCACGAGAATATCATTTAAGAGAGGTACTTAGAGATTTTTCAATGATATTTTCACTTTTCATCCATGCATGCAGAACATTGCTCGAATAATGATGAAATTTTTTATTCTTTCTCTACTTTATTTTATTTTTAATGCATGATTTACCATTGAATTTATTTATGGTACACTTTTTATTTTTATTCAGGTGTGTTTGAAAATGATACTTTATGTGGTGGGTAGTGTGTGGATTCTTTCTACATTAGGTGAACTCGTTCAAGGGGGAAGAGAATGTATGGATATTTATTTTTTATAGCACAATGCTAAATCATATGAATTTTTGATTGATTATCCAATCATACTTATAGTGGTATTATAGGTACCACATGAAATCAGTTGTTTATGCTATAATTTATAGTGTTTTTTGTTCCCCAAAATGTTTTATCAAAGGGATTCGTTCATAGCACAATGTTTACACACTAATAGTAGATTAGGCATGGCATCAGATAAGGAAATGATCTAGATTAATAAGTTTGATGGATCATATTTTGGCTTCTGGAAAATACAGAATGAATTCAATAAAATTTATAATTACATAATGGATCCATTGTTATGAGGGAAACTCGTGTAGATGGAGAAGGATGAACGGGAGTCCTTGGATAAGAAAGCACTTGCACTAATTAGAATTTCTCTTACAAATAAAGTTAAATTAAATGTTAAAGTGTTGAAGACCACAACAAATTTTATGAACATGATGGAAAAAATGTATGAAAATCAAATTTACATTAGAAAAGAATTCATGTTATGATGATTTATTAGTTTAGGGTTGATGAAAGGAAGAGAAGTGGAAAATCCAATCTTGTGTATTTTTATATTAGGAATATGATACTGAATAAAGAACATCAATGAATAGAGTTTTTGTGACCTTCTAGAAGTGTTCTAAATAGTGATTTAAAGGATAGACCACCCGATCAAAAATTGGTTTATTGTTATACATAGTCGGTAGATTAATCACAAAAAAGGAAACATGAGAAGAGATGAGGCAATTAAGTTGGCCTTATCCTATCATGATAGAAATATAAGAGGGAAGGACATTTCAAATAGGGTAGTGAGAGTCAAAAGGGGAATACAAAAAATTTGTAAACATTTGGTAGCTCAGATTACTTTAACACTATGGAAGAGATCAAAGACTATTTTTTAGGTCTAAATTCTCCAATAGAATAATCAGTGGTTGAATCTGGAGCATCATTCCATTCAAATGATGAAATAGTTTCATGTCAAACTAGGTTTCTGGGATGTTTTGGAAAGTCCATCTGGTATATGGTGAGCCATAGAATTTTTTTTTGGAAAAGGGGATGTGAACATCAGAATAAGGAATGGAGGATTCATGAAACTATCATAGATTCAACATATCCTTGGATGTTGGAGGTATATTATTTTGGTTGGGTAATAAGATGATACTTGATATGGAAGTAGCTTTGAAAATTGTGTAAAAAAAGTTACTCTCGGATCCATAGTGATTGTAAAAGGTGTAAATAATTATACCCTTTATCAGATCAAAAATTTATATAGGAGTGTAGTCATTGGAATTATAAATTTTGGTGATCCTGAAGTATGGTAATACATGTTTAGTCATATTGAAAATAACTTGAATGCATTTAATTCCATTGGAGTATTGAATATTAATAAAATAGAAATTTTATACTATGATATTTGTGTGATGAGAAATTAGAATATAGTGTCATGTATATGAGATCTTTGGAATCCTAGAGATCAGAAGCTAGAGATTGTACAATATTATATTTGGGGAGTTTCTGATGTTCAATATTACGTTGGTTGTCTTTACTATATTACTTTTATTGATCAATTTATAATTAAAGTTGAAATTTACTTCAAGATGAATATGTCTGATGCATTTCAGGTGTTTATCAGTAGAAATAATTGATTGAAATTGAGTTCACCTAAAATTTGATGTACATATGAATAGAAACAAAGTGGTGATTACATGAGATGCAACTTCCAAAACTTCATCATGGAGTAAGGTATAAGGCATGAGAAGATAGTTCCCAGAACTCTATAGATAAAAGGATAAATTAAACCTTTATAGAGTAATAAAAAACAATGGGGTTTTACTTGAGAATTATTAAGGTTATTTGGGAAGAGGCACTCAATGAAAAGACTTATCTCATCAATAGGTATCCAACCATAGCAGTTGGTTAGGAATCTTCTGAAAAGTTGTTTTCTAAAAAATTATTGTAGTTCATCATCTCCGAATCTTAGATAGTTTAGTATAAATACATATAAATTCATAGAAAAAATGATAAACATGAACAATAATTCAAAATATGTTTGTATCTTGGTTATGAAGATGAAATTTTTTATATCATTTATGTGATTATGAAAGAAAATATACTATCAATAGAAGGGATGTTGTCTTTGATTAGAAGGTTCTATGGAAGGACCAGAACTTGGTGGAGTATAAATTTGAAGGAAAATCAACTCTGGAAGTCTAGGTTCCTCTATGTATCGATTGTTCATAAACAATAGTGAAATCAAATATAGGTGATGAAGGCATTTAATGACTAGATTTAATACCATTATAAAGAGCAGTATGTTTAAGAGAAGTTGAGGCTATAAGAAAAATTAAAAATCATGGTAGTTTTTAGTGGATGTTTTTCAAACAGTCACTAAATATTTAGAAAAAGATTTAAGTAGGGTATTTATATGAATAATACTATGTGGGAAGATCATTATGGGATATCATTGTAAGGGATGTTCAAGATCTTCCATGTGCCATTCATCTAAGGGACATACTCTGAGTTTTAAGTACGGTTTGTCTAAGAAGAATACTATGTGGGAATATCATTGTGGGATATGTTGAAGATATTTTATGAAAAAATAATATTGTTTATATATTATTCAAATAAAAAAACATTATAATTATAGATTGGATTTCAATATTATATAATTAATATTTTCATTAATAATATGGAATATCTATGCAGGATAATCATGGGTCGTTATAACTACCAGCTCCATGAAGTGAAGTGATTTTATTTCCATTTTTGATTTACTTGGATTGAAACAAGGGTTTATTTAATTAATATATATTATAATTCTTATATAATAATTATTATTGGATGTTTAATTATCATTTACCTTTCTTTTGTTCGAACCATCAAAAAAGTGTAAACAACACTCATATGTACGTATCGATTAATGTCGTTATGAAGTGATATAATTCATTTTTCATAAGCACTTAATATGAATAGTTAAAAATATGTATATAATGAATATATATGATATTTATTTCAGGACTAACATTATAGTGATATAAGAACCATGATTAATGTTCAACAACCATAACTTTCAAACAAAAACAGACATAAAAAGTGAAGTAATTAACACTCGAAATGAGGACTTGGATAGAGAATGATTAATAAATTTGTTTAGAAATTATATAACAGGTTTACATATTATATAATAAGAATGAATATGATTAGTTTATATAACTTCAAAAAATATGTATTTATTATACATGAGTTTAGAGTGCTTACTAATCAAGTCATATATAAGGTAAGGGTTTCTTTGTCTCATTTTCAAATTCATGAGACATGTTTGATACAACACACCATTTTTTCTATTATGTGGTGTGGTTATTTCTTAATAATTTTTTTTTAAATATTCAATAAAATCATGGGGTTTTATGATCTATACATGTTTTTTTATTTTTATATGATTCAATTCAAATGATATCAATGTTTTATGGGCTTCGTCTAAATTTTTCATCATTGAGACATGTTTTAATGTTATGAACCAATTTTTTTTCTATGGTGTATGCACAACCCAATAATTTATTTTGTAATACTAAATTATTTATTTAATTTGATTTATAGTACTATATTATTTTACATATTATAATGAGTTTTGTTTCAGAAATTAATAAATTTGAAAGGCTTATACATCTCAATTATGTTTCATTGAGACATATTCTATGTTATTCACATATTTATGATTATGAGGTGTATATACTAATTAATTGGAATTATATATCTTGAATAATTTTCAATTCATGGTATTTAAATTTAAAATTCAAATTATTTAATCCAAGAAGATTTTATTTTAATGTTACTAAATTGGATAGGTTTTACCATCACAAATTAATTTATTTGGGACATATTTCATAATTATATACTTATATTATTTTAGGGGTTGTATCAAAATCACCATTATTATGTTGTATCATTAATAAAATTTTGTTCATGGTGTTTAGTGATTCATTAGAATTTACTTTATTCATTACTTCATGAATCAAAATTTAACGATGTGGTATGGGTTTTATGTTACAATCTAATTTTTACAAGGATTTTTTTATATTAAATTTTCCAATGATAAAATTATATTATCTATCACTCCTAGGTATTATGTATTTTATTTTCCACTAGTTATTAATAATTATTAAATATTTTTATATTAGTTTCCTCTCTTTAATTACTCAAGATTCAAAAATCATGATTATAAAGAAAAAAATATTATTTCTATATTAGGTAAGAAATCATCACCAGTGCAGAAAATGTTATTTATGGAAGTTATTTTTTATTTTATACATCTGATTTTGGACGACATTATTACAGGAGATGTTATAAACATTGTTTTTTTATGTCGGTTATTTTAAAACCAACGTAAAAAACACAAATCCGTAGCGTTTTTCATGCCAGTAGATCAAAACCGATGTGGGAAATGATTCAGAGTCAGGGTTTATTATGTCAGTTATTAAATAACTGATGTGGTATATAATATTTCACATTGGTAATTATATAATCCACATCATAAATCACTCATCTGAAGCATTTATCATGTTAGTTATTTTCATAACCGACATGATTAACCTGTCGCCTAGGTGGTTTCCCACATCGATTAAATATTAACTAACACGAAAAAATATCTACTACGTCGGTTATACAATAAACGACATATAGAAACTATTCATTTCCATTTATTATGTCAGTTATGAAATAACCAATGTAAAAACGATTTCCCACGCATTTATTACATTGGTTTTTAAATAACCGACGTTAAAACTAATCCCAATACATTTTTAACGTCGGTTATTTTATAACCGATGTAATTTTTTTTAATGACACTGATAAACCACTGCAATGCCCTACCAAAAGACATGAAACAGACCAAAAATATACCAAAAACAAACCAAAACCAAACCAAAAATAGACCAGAACCCCCCCCCCCCCCCCATTGGACTGACCCAACCACACCCCTAGAAACCCCAACACCATTGGACACCCCCAGACCAAAACCAAAAACTGCACCCCCACAACCCCTGGACACCCCCCACCCCCTAGATAACCCCCACACCCCTGGACAACCCCCTAAGCTCCTAGACCCCCACCCTCTGGACAACACTCCAACACCCCTGTACAACCCTCCCACACCCCTAGAAACCCCCCACCCCAATGGATACCCCCACACCACTCGAAACCCCTAGACATCCCCCACTCACCTGGACATCCCTCCCACCCTTTTGGACACCCTCCCACCCCCTTGGACTGACCCCACCCCCATGGACACCTAGGACACCCCACCTGACTGGGTAGCCCTCCCACACCCCACTGGAAACCCCCCTCACCCCACAGGACACCCCCACGCTCATGGACACCATGGAAACCCCCACCCCTGGACAGCCCTCCCAATCACTTGGAAACCCCCTCCCCTTGAACAACACTCCCACACCCCTAGAAATCCCTCCCACACCCCTAAAACCCTCTGCCACCCACTGGACACCCCTGGACACCCCCTGGACATCCCCCCACTTACCTGAATATCCCTCCCACCCTCCTGGACACCCTCCCACCCCCATGGACTGCGCTAACCCCTATGGATACCCAGGACACCCCCACCCCATGGGGAATCCCTACCACACACCACTGAAATCCCACTCACCCCACAGGACACCCCCACACCCCTCGACAAACCTCCCACCCTCCTGGACACCCCCAAAACCTAGACAACACTCCCACACCCCTGGATAGCCCTCCCACACCCCTAGAACCCCCCAACCCACTGGACACCCCCACACCCTAGGACACCCCCCCCACTCGCCTGAACATCCCTCCCACCCTCCTAGACACCCTCCCACCACCTGTACATTCCCCACCCCCATGGAAACCCAAGACACCCCACCCCACTGGGTAGCCCTCCAACACACCACTGGAAACCTCCCTCACCCCACAGGACCCCCACCCTTATGGACACCATGGACACCCCACACCCCTGGGCAGCCGTCCCACACCCTTGGACAGCCCTCCCACCCCCTGGACACCCCCACCCTCAAGGACACCATGGACACCCCCAAACCCTTGGACTACCCTCCCACACCCATGGACAGCCCTCCCACACACCACCGGACACCCCCCCCCCCAATGACACCCCCACCCTCATGGACACCATGTACACCCCCCACACCCCTAGACAGCCCTCCCACACCCCTGGACAGCCCTCCCACCCCCTGGACACCCCCACCCTCATGGACACAATAGACACCCCTCACACCCTTGGATTTCCCTCCCACTCCCCTTGACAGCCCTCCCACCCCCTGGACTCCCCCCCCCCAAGACCCTGGACACCCCCTGGACATCCCCCCACACGCCTGGACTCCCTTCCACCCTTCTGGACACCCTCCCACCCTTCTGGACACCCTACCACCCACCACTGGAACTCCCCACCCCATTGGACAACCCACACCACACCCCTGGACACCCCCACCACACTGGACACCCATAGACCAAAACCAAAAATAGACCAAAACCGGAAAATAACACACCAAGAGACCAAAACCTGACCAAAACCAGACTACAACCCGCCAACCCACTGGGCAACCCCCACCACACCCCTAGACACCCCGACCCCCTGGACACCCCCATACTAAAAACAAACCAATATCCGACCAAAACCAGACCTCCCACAATCCTGGAAACGCACCCACCCTCCTGGACACCCTCCCACACACCACTGCCCCCAACTGGACAGCCCCCACCACACCCCTAAACACACCACCCCACTTGACACCCCAGACCAAAAAAAAGACCAAAACCCGACCAAACCCAAACCTCCCACCCTCCTGGAAATTCTCCCACCCTTCTGGATACCCTCCCACACACCACTGTAACCCCCACCCCACTGGAGTTTCTCCCAAACCTCTAGAAAGCCCTCCCACACACCCATGGAAACCTCCCTCACCACACAGGACCCCCCCCCCACACACACACACCTAGACACCCACTGGATAGCCCCCACTCCCCTGGACAACCCTCCCACCCTCCTAGAAATTCTTCCACCCCCTAAAATGCCCCCTATCCCAAAGGACACCCTAGACACCCCACCCCACTGTACAACCCTCCCACACCCCTAGAACCCCCCCCCCCCCCCGCCCACATGATACTCACACACCCCTAAACACCCCCTGGACAGCCCTCCCACCCTCCTAAAAATGCTCCCACCCCCTAGACTTCCCCCACTCTCATGGACACCCAGGACACCCCACACCCCATTGGACAACTCTCCCACACCCTTGGATACCCCCACCCCACTGAACACCCCCAAACCCTTGGAACCCCTCCCCCAGACCAGAATCCATAGCAGAAAAACCATCCTAAGTTGACCAAAACAAGAAGTGGAGAAAAATTCAACATTAACATATAAAACATTCAAAACATACAATTTCAACTTAAAAAAACTAAATCCAACCTTAACGATTACCAAATACACAATTAGAATGACAATATTTAAAATTACATTTTACACAACAAACAACTAAAATTCAATCAAACCTGTAAAATAATTTGACCATTCCACTTGTAAGTGTTTGACGTCTTGAGCACTATAGGGTTGAGGGTTATCAAAAGAGCAACAAATTAAAAGGATGGTAATTGACATGTATAATGAATAAATAAAATAAAATATTATGGCAATGTTTAAAAGGAAATATTACTAGGTCAAAGTTCACAACTGTTCTAGTTGTAATTATTTTATACATAAATTGTAACATATAATATCTGCATTCGATGATGCCTTTTTGTTCATTACAATTCTGTTTGAATGAGTGAAAATTCAATATATTATTTTTATTTAATAAATAAAATGTAAAAATTATAAATGTATATTTACATTTACATTTACATATTTGATTTTCAAACTCCTTTTATTTGTGTTTTTTTGAAAGTAGACCCATCCCCTGTTAGAAAATAATACGAACGAGATTAATTTAAAATTCATTATAATATATAAAACTATTGAGAAATTGAAACTAACTTTTCCAACATTTTCTTAAAACATTCCCGCACATCGCCATGTACAGTGTATATCAAATAAAGTATTTTCTCCCTTGGGAAAAAAACACCTAACATCTAATGATCAATGATAAAAGAAAATTTAAGTTTAGTGGTTTTTTATGTTAAAAGATAATTAACTTTTTCTAGATATGTGTTTCATACCTCTCACAAAAAGGCATCATCCAACATTGTGTGATTATATTCTATTCAAATCATTCAGCAATATAAAGCATTCTTTGTTCATCATTCAATGCATGTGCTTTAGGGGAAATCAAATTCCGGTCCTTGAATCCGTATACATCTGTCTGCTCATTATTCTCATATATGTTATAAAGATACCTAATACAAAACAGACATAAGTATACATTTTTAATAAATATAATGCAGGGAGAAGGTGTACAGACTTACATGGAATACATTTGCACCACGTTGATGCCTAAATTATCTCCAGTAATAAGCTTCATGATATCAGTTTTCACAATCCCACAGTTATTGCATGCCCACAAACATGAGCTTCCATTGGAAACTCATAATGATCCTCCAAAAAATTGAATATCTTGACAATCTGTCAAGACTACTAGGATCTATATCTGATGTCATATCCATTTGTCTTTGTTGCTGTCTACACATTATTTCTTTATCTTTGAAGTATTCCTATAAAAATAAATAAAAATTATATTAGTTTTTAAATGATAAAACTACTTTAATGAAAAAATAAAATAGAAGATATAACATACATACTGCTATGGTAATGAGTCGTAGAAGTCTGGATGGCTATATTAAAAAATGGTCGATACTATGTCCAACTATCGTCACCACATCTGTAGGTAATGGTACTCGATCTGATCTATATATAATATCTTGTATAGAGACCCTATGAATCTCTACATCTAATTGTATATGATGAACTATATCTCTTATACAATATACCAGCTCATATGTAACTATATGATGTTGAAGATCATCAACATATAACTCACAATAAGTAAGATGTTGCGGTGGAGGATTAGGATAAAAAATGGTGTTTGCAGGCTGAGGTGGGGGAGTGGCAGATAATGGAGGAGGTGGAGGATAAATAATGGGGTCTGCAGGGGGTGTAGGACTGGGAGCTATAGTCTGAAATTGTATTTGAATGTCTGCAAACATAGATTTTACCGATGCTCTAATGTTTTCCTCCATAGTCACATTCATATTATGAACTTCACCCTCCAAGGATTCTATTTTCTTTATACACACCCTCAATGGAAGAATTTTAGGAACATGATAACACTTTTCTTACCAATACACCTATCAGATATCCTTATACACAACTAGATTATTCAGGCTTTCCCAATTCTACAGATAAAATATATTACCTCCAAATAGCTGTAAATACCCTCTGTGAGCTCTTCTCCTTAGGAGAAACCTGTATTAATTAATTGAACGTTTCTGTAATGATTTAAGTTTTATGAATAATATAGTTAACTTAAATAAACAAAATAGATATCTTACAATCCACTCAGCTATAATTATAGAATCTTCCAAAAGATATTCCCCTTTTTTGTCCATCTGAGCTCTCTTACATTTTTCATGTCTAGATGGAGGGGATGGAGGGGCCACCTCTCTAGACCTTTAAGACTCATCTCTAAGTTTTTGTATTTTTTCAACCATCATTTGTTCTTCCAATAATGTATACCCTCCCTGAGATAAACTATGAGGGTATACATTTTTAGATTGGATCTCCTGATGATATTTCCTTGTTTTCTATAAATTATGAATAAGAAATCATTAACAAAACATTAATAATATAATTTATATAAGAAAATTTATAAAATTTTACATTTACCTTACCAAAAATGAATCTTTTCTTCTACTTTCAACAAACTATATCCATGTGTCTTCATCAATGAAAGGATATATATTATATGGATTGGCATGACTCCTATGACCAAAAATAAAATCATATGAGAGGGTTGATTTGAAATCCCTCCATATCCTAGCAGCTATCGATAAGCATTTCTTCCTGAATCCTCTAGTGTCAGGAATATCAAATTTCATATGATAAAGAAGAGTTTAAACATATTATATATACTAGAAACAGTTAAAGAATAGGAAAACAATAGTGAATGATCTTCCAAAAATAGTCTCCCACAACTGAGAGATTATCACATTATCCACACTTCTCCAGTCATCGTACAAAATGCTTACTTTTCTCTTACCCTAAGTTGATATAAAAATCTTAAAATCGTTTGCATTTGAACCTCTAGGAATATCATCTTCATCAAACTCAACAAGTATCCTATGGTCCTACGTATGGGAAAGTGATAATTTTGGTAAAAGTGTGCACCCATGTTTACCAACTCTTGAACTCTTTATTGTAATGGGAGCACATGAGGAAGATTGGGAAACATCAAGAGGGGCATGTGAATGTTCATCCCCAGAGTTATGAACAATATTATCATATCTAGAATCATGTGGTTGAACAACTAATTGATCTATAATTATCTTTTAAATAAAAAAAACAAACATTAGTTCACAAATATACAAATTCAAATATTACAATACTAATGTAAATAGAAAATAAATAATTGTACTAATTTACTTAATAGTAAATATGGTTAGGTATGCATACTAAACAAAGGTAAATATGGTAAAGATGGTAATGATGATAAACATGGTAAACATGGTAAACCTGGTAAACATGGTAAACATGGTAAACATGGTAAAGTAATTGTCACTGAACAAAAAGAAAAGATATATAATCTATGTAATGGTAAACATGATAAAGTAAACTAAACAAAATTAAAACATACAAAAACATATTCTTATTTGTTTTAATATATGTTTTAATAAAGAAAAAACATACAATATCTAACATTTTATAAAAATCATAAATATAAACAAGAAATCAACAAATGTTACCTGTAATATTAGGAATGTACAAATGGATTTTTTTCCCAAATTCCTTCATCGTGATCATTCCTAATGGCACAAAACATGTCTTCAACATGCTCATCATTATGTTTTGTTAATCTTTCCATGGAAGTAGGGATCTCACATAAATAAGCATCTTCATCATGTTTATCCTCACCAACATCTTGTTTTTCCCTTGTAAAACAACATCCCATTGCATATTTGATTGATACATAGAAAATTTGTTTTTCATGTGTATCCATTATAAAATAATCAGGTGTGTCTTCCAATATATTCAGATTAAAAACAGTCATTCCAAATTCATCATGTCTGACACTGTTGTTACTGATAAACCATTTACAGTTAAAAACACGAACTTTAATTTTAACGTAATCAACCACCCATATTTCTTCAATCACTCCATAATATGCACTTGATGGAGAAATATGGTTTTTGTCTTTTGCACTCGAAAAATGCATTGCTTCTACCAACACCAATACACTACTATTATGAATTGCTCTTTTGTTGTCCCGAGCTTTTGTATGAAATGTATATTGATTAATTTCATAATCTGACCATGTTATCACATTTAAACATGGAACACCCACTACCGATTTTAATTTCTATGATACATCTGATCTACCAAGAAAGGCCTTTTTAAAACATGGAAAATTTTTTTTGTGCTCATTCAAAATCCACATTTCTTTCTTCTTTGGATGACATTATTTCAACTCATTAATATGCAATGTGATATATGGCTGAACATCAACTATGTTATTCCGGATGTATAATTCTAACTTCTTCATCTGTTCAGATGACAATGATTTAACATTCAAGCAACGAATCCCATTTCCCTCATTATTAACTCATTCATGGTGAGATGTAGGCAATCCTATGTGCTGCACCATAGCCATGTAGCTCGTACAAAACTATGAAACCTCCTCATAAATATAATTTTCAATTATGGAGGCTTTAAGTCGATATGGATTCTTAACATACCCCTTCAATATTTTCATATACCATTCAAATGGAAACATCCAAAAAAGATATACAGGTCCACAAAGCTTTATTTCTTGAACCAGATGAATCATTAAATGCACCATTATATCAAAAAAATATGGAGGAAAATACATTTCCAATTGACAAAGTATACAAATTGCATCCTTTTAAAAAAAATTAAAAGAATTCAAATCAATAATATTATTACAAATTAAGTTGAAAAAATAACAAAACTTCATTATAGTCTTTCGGAAATGGATGGGCAATATTCAATGCAATGCAACTGGTAGAATTTGTTGCATAATGACTTGACAATCATGAGATTTCATACCTATCAACATCAAATATTTCAATGAGATAAAATTTTCTACAATTGAAGAATAACTTTGAGGAACATTGATATCATGAAGACACTGAAAAAAGCTAATTTTATCCCTCTAGGATAATTTATGACAAGTCGAGGGAAGAAATTTTCATCTTCCATTAGGAGTGGGAGCTAACTCCAAACATATTCCCATTGATGGTAAGTCTAATCGTGAAATCAACCCATCATTTTTATTTTCTTTAATATCTAACAATGTTCCAATAAAAATGGCAGATATATTCTTCTCCACGTGCATGAAAAAAATATTATGTTTAACTTCATGATATCTCCAATATGGTAGCTAAACAAATATTGAACTTTTCTTCCAAATATGTCTATCATTACCAGATTTCTGTGTCTTTTCGAATGTCACATCAAGGGTTTCCACCCTCTCAAAATACAGATCAAGGGATAAATGTTTTGGAGAAATATCAAATTCTTCTGAGACATTTAATGCCTTTTTAGTCTTCTATAAGAGTGATGCATACACAAAAACTTTCGATGACCCATGTACACTATTTTACTCTCATGATGAAATTGATAATATGAAGTCTATTGTTCAAAAATTGGACATGCTTTATTCCCTTTAACACTGTATCTAAACAAATTTCCATATGCTGGGAAGCCATTTATAGTGAACATAAGAACTGTATGTAGTTGAAAATATTTCATTTTATAAGAATCATACACCCTAATACCATCCTCCAATAAAAGATTCAAATGATCAATCAATGGTGACAAGAAAACATCAATATCAATGTTGGGATTCTTCGGACAAGAGATCATTATACTCAACATGACATATTTGTGCTTCATACAAACTTCAGGAGAGAGGTTTTAAATTATCAATAAAATAGAACATGAACTATGTGTGCTACTGAGTGTTCAGTATGGATTCATTCCATCTGTGCACAACCCTAGTCTGAGATTTCTAATTTCATTTCCAAATGTAAGATATTGCTCCTCAATTTTCTTCCATTGTGGAAAATCAGCTGGATAACGTATTCTTCCATCACATATCCACTCATCGGCATGCCATCTTAACCTTTTTGCATCATGTTAATTAGTAAATAAACTTTTTAAATAATGAATTATAGGAAGATACCAAAATACCTTGGAAGGGGTATTTATAATCTCTACATCAGCCTATGATTTTTCTTTCACCTTATACCGTGATGTCACACATTTAGGAAACTCTGACAGAAATTCATATTCCTTCCTATATATCATACAGTCATTTGGACAGGCATGTATTTACTTGTATCCCAATCCCATCAGGCATAATATTTTCTTGGCCTTATAATGTGAATCTGGAAGATTGTTATCTTTTGGAAGAATGTCTTTCATCAATTATAGCAGCTCTGTAAAACATCGGTCACTCTATCCATGTTTCACCTTCAGGTTAATCAATTTTAGCACTTATAAAAAAACTATAAAATCTGTATAACCAGGATACAATGGTTTTTCAGCATCACCATATAGACGTGCAACTATCGGTTCTATCTCAATTTGATATGCTGCAATATCAAGAATCATTTCTTCAATTCCTTTAAAGCTACCATCTTGTGAATCGTTATCATCAGTAGATTTGACATTCCGTCCAATTTCACCATGCCAAATCCAAAGGCTATAACTTAGATTAATACCATGACAAATCAGATGATATTTTATCTTTCTACTTTTCAACTTCTTCATATTCAAACATTTCAGGCATGGACAGAAAAAAATGTTGCTGCTTGGAACATTTTCTTTAGTAAGTTCCAAAAAGGCATCAACACCTTCCTTATATTCATTACTCGTTTGATGTTCCGTAATCCAACTTCGAATCATTATTACCTATAACAAATATCAAAATTATACATCTTTTTTATGATAAGAAAAATATATTTTTATATAAAAAATATCATAATTTTAATGTAAAACAATTTTGGAATATAAATCAAATCTATGTGTATTTAAAAAAATATGCTTCAAAATGATTTTAAAATGAAAATATAGTTAGATATAATAGTTTTAAATTCATCTTGGATCCTTTCTTATTATGGTTCACAAAGAATACATCCTGGTGAAACTGGATACCAAATTCACCCTTCTGTAAAAAATAAATATGATGTATAAATATTAAAATATGTATACATTCACTACTAAAAAATACAAAGATCCCAATGATTTGAAACCGCGGGATAGCCCCCACACCTCTGGATATCCCCCACCCCTTGGACAACACCCCCACCCCATGGACACCAACCCTACCCCCTGGACACCCCTACCCCCTTGGACAGCACCCCCACCCCCTTGGACACAACCCCCACCCCCTAGAAACCACCTCAACCCCTTGGACACCACCTGGACACCACCACCCCCTTGGACAGCCCCCACCCCTCCGGATAGCCCCCGTCACCCTTCACACCACCCCACCCCCTAGACACCACCCCCACCCCTGGACACCCTTAACCCCTTGGAAAACACCCACACCCCCTTGGACACCACCTCTACCCCCTCCCCCAAGACATTACCCCACCCCCTTGGACTCCCCCCTGGACACCACCCCACCCCCCATGGGCACCCCCTGGACACCACCTCCCACATGGATAGCCCCACACCCCTCCGAACAGCCCCCACCACCTAGACACCACCCCCATCCCTTGGACCACCTACCCCCTTGGACAACACCCCCACCCCCTTACACCACCCACACCCCCTCTCCCCTGGACACCACCACCCACCCCCTTGGACACCCCTTGGACCCCACCACCCCCTTGGATAGCCCCCCAACCCTGTACACCACCCCAACCCCTTGGATACTCACTGGACACTACCACCCCCTTGGACAACCCCCCACCCCTCTGGACAGCCCCCCCCCCTTGGACAGCCCCCACCCCACTAGATATCCCCCACCCCCTTGGACACCCCCACCCCTCCTAGACACCACCCCCAACCCAACCCCCATGTAAACACCCTAAACACCCCCAACCCTCTGGACAGTCCTCCTAGGACAGCCCCCCAAACCCTTGGGATAGGCCCCCAACCCCTTGGACAGCCGCCACCCCCCTTGGACCCCCCACTTACACACACCCCTAGACTGCCCCACCCCCACCCCCATGGACACCCTAGACACCCCCAACCCTCTAGACAGCCCCTCGATCCCTTTGGAAATCCCCCCACCCCTCTGGACATAACCCACCTCCTAAATAGCCCCCCACCCCTCTAGATAGCCCCCACCCCTGGACACCCCCTACCCCCTTGGACATCCCATGCACCTCCCTGGACACCACCCCCACCCCCTGGACACCCCTATCCCCTTGGACATAACCCTCATCCCCTCACCCCCTGGACACCCCTACACCTTCAGACACCCCCAACCCCCTTGGATAGCCCCTACACCCCTTAGACACCACCCCCACCCCCTTTGACATCCCCTGCACCCCCTTGGACACCGCCAACCCCCTCAGATAGCCCACACTACCCCCTGGACACCACCTCCACCCCCTTTGACTCCCCCTGGACACCCCCACCCCTTGGGAATCCCCCCACCACCCCTGGACACCACCCACCCACTTGGACAGCCCCCACCCCCTTGGACACCCCCTGTACGTGCACACACACAAACAAACAAAAATTGTAAACTTTCATGATATCGCATCCATGGTTTATTTCACCAAAAAATAATTTATCATCGTATAAAAGAACACTATGAAACTTACCATTAGAGAAAGAACAAAGATAGAAAAATAACATCTCAAAAATTTATATTAGGGCATCACGAGGAATAATAACTGAAACCGAGCTGTGCGAGGCTTACTTGAGTGTTGTGATTCAACCTGATAGATCTGGTGACAATAAAGATGATGAATTATGTTGAAAAAATGAGGCTTGAGGACACGACATTTAATAATCCTTTCTAGGTTTTCCGAGCGGGAGAGACGAGTCGCAGGTCGCCCTATCGAAGAAAACAGAATGACTCAATACGGGGCGCGAGAAATCATTTAAAAGCTTTATAATGTCAGTTATTTAAAAACCGATGTGATAAACTCTTTTTTTATTGTTTATAACGTCTTTTATTTAGTTACCGACGTTATCAATGGAGCTTTATCACATCATATTTTTTATAACCGATGTGATAAAGCGTCGAGATTTCCTTTATCACGTCTGTAATTTTATAACTAACACGATAAAGTGTGCCAGATTTGATTTTCAAGTCGGTTATAAAATAACCAACTTAAACAAGATAATTTTAGTATTTTTTATGTCAGTTATAAAATAACTGACGTGATATATCAATTGTTACAGCTTTTCACATCGTTTATATAGATCTGACGTTAAAAATACCGACGTGTTAAACATTTTTTCCACTAGTGCCTCTGTCTTCTATATGCATTGTTTCTAAAAAACTAAAAAAAATCATTTTAATACAATATAAATATTTATTGATGTCATTTTTACTAATTTTTTACCTTTTATAAATTTTTTATGGGAGACTTCTTTTCAATATGAAAAACATAATTTTAATTTTTTACCAAAAATGTAAATTGAATTGTTGTCTTATCAAAATTCCACATGAATGAATTTACCCGAAATCATTAATAATATTTTCATTCATGTTTAATTTATATTTATATTTTTTTCTTTTTAGTGAAACGTTTTCATTAATATTTGTAAATTTTTACATTTTCAACAAATTATTTTAAATTAAAATGGAATTTTCTTCAAGAAATATTCAAGTGATATTTTGTCGGTGTTTACATAAATAAAAACCTCCTTTGATGTTGTAACATCCATGATTGTTTTTAATGCATGAGATTTAATTTTTTATATTATCTATTCTATTTTGGTTCCAATCATATATTGTTTCAAAAGATTATAGTTTTTGGTGAAAGGGGATTTGGATTGGTAGCTAGTGAAGTGGTTTAGAGGATCAATTGTTTCGTGGGTGGAAAACAACCACCTACTATCTAGAGGGGTTTCCGTAGGTCTAATAGCTACAATAGACCCTACTAGATTAATTTTTGCTGAGGAAGAATTCCCGGCATTCTGTTAGGCACATTGACCATCCTGTGTACACAATCTTGGGGTAAACAAAATACACCCATTGGATTTTAATTTCACACAATATGCCACATTATTTAATATCAAAATAAAACACCCTTGGATTATTTTGAATTTGGTACATCTCCATTAGACAGTAGACTACCCAATACTTCTCCCACTGAATCTCCAACCATAGACTAATCCAAGAAGTTATCACGTTGAGATTTTTCTTTAGATCCATTCTCAACTCTTCTTCCTCCTTGAGATATGTGCGTGAATCTATGTATAATATTTTTTTACATACATATCCAATGTTATTTTCTCCCATTAATTGTATAATAATGGTTGATCAATAATATAGATTCCATTCCTTAATCAAATCAATATCTTCAAATGAATAAAAGTGTTCTGTAACCAAGAATTGTTGAATCATCTTCTTATACCTCTTATTGATGAATGATTTATGATGTAACCTTAATAAATTGAAAATTAATTGGATAATTGGTGGAGGATTTGACATCTCAATATTGAAAACCTTTATCAGAGTTGGAATTATCAAGATCAGTGGACATTTTTGGGTAAGACATTTAAGAAAGATAATTAAGTGACCACTTTTCTTATTGAATATCATATTGAATCTATTTTATTTTTATGGGTTGATGATACATCAATGATCATTTTCTAGAAGAAATTCCCTCTTCTAGAATAGAGAAATAGATCATGGTATATTCTTCAAATGCTAAGCGATGGGATTTCCAAGAGATCTGATGAATTAGAATTCCTTCCTTTGATATACATTAATATTGACTCCATTTATGGTGTCCCTATGTCATGAGATTCTAGGAAAAACTTCTTGACTAGTAATTTTTTTTAATTCAACATTAAAAAATTCATTCTTTATGAATAGAAATTTGAGTTAGACACGCTTTATGTGTAATCTTTTCTCTATTGGTGTGGGACATGTCTATTCACAAATTCCTTGATGAAACCTGTTTAGGAAAATAGTAACCTTTAGGTAGGAAGTTACTTACCATTTATGGCTCTTGTATACATTTTTTATCATAATATAATTCTTATAATTGCATAATTGTTTTTCTCATGATTGATTGAGATCACATGTTGGAGTGTGTGTGGCCCATGAGACCTGTTATGATGCTTGATTCCATAAGTATTTATAGGGTATATTTTTGTGTGTTTGATGAATATAAAATGTTTTCATATGTTTCTAGTACTTCTCTCATGATTATATTATACTATTTCCATGTATTATATATCTTTTTTTGCGTGTTACTAGGATGTGGAGGTTATTCTTGGTACTTGAGATAGATGGACCATCATGTGATTATTATGCCATTTTGGGGTATTGCACACAACCTAAGCTGATGGAATTGAGAACATGTTAGGGGAATGATAGGATGGGGGTCCTGACTCAAGGTAGATGCATAAGTGAAATTATGTCATGGAGGACTGATCTAATGCATATATGGGGTACAATGATCTAGTGGCCTGACCTGTGAAAAATCTGGGACATGAGAGTTTGGGGGCCTGATCCAACTCAATTACTTGAGACTTCCAATACATGTTGTTATAACCCTTGTGGACTATAAATTCTAAATAATGAAATTTTATGACTATTCTTCTAAAGTTGAGATGAATCCGATAATTTTTGGAGTTTTTGGAGGCTCGGTTAGCCAAAATCATCTTGCTATGTGATTGTGTGTCTGTTATGCATACTTCACATTTATTATTATCTGAGAATACACCTATTAAACCTATTCATAGTTTTTAAGGATGCATTGGAGGTCTCTTACAAGGTCTTATCACTCACAGCCGGTATAGGAAACTCGATGCGTGTGAATACTTTATGTTTATGAATCCATGTAAGGGAAAGGGGCATGTGGTTGCTAGTTGAGCAGAGGGGCATGTAGTTGGTAGTGGATTGAGAAAATCACTAAAGGGTTCATCATATTTTTTATTTATTTTAACTACTAACATTTATACATTGGTTCATCATTCCTCACTAGGATCCATGTTTACTTATTGGTATGAGTACTATTATATCTACTTAGTTTTCACATGTTTACAATGATTGTTTTATTTTAAGATATACAATTAATTTATTATTTGGGTTTGGAAATGACACTAAGTTTATAGTCTATCCACCAATGGTCTTGACCCCTCACCGCTAGTCAGCAACCTTCTGTGTATGGGTATACACACATGATATCATGTAGAACTCTAGCTCAGACATGGTGGTTTGGGGTGGGGCCTTACAAAATTGTATCAGAGAAAATTTTTCTAATTTTTCAACCACCTTAGAACATGGTATAATGGAGATGGGTTGTTTGGGACTTGGGTTGGGGAGTTGTCATGTTCCTATCCAACTCATGTGTAACAGACCTTTGAGTTATCATTGAATGGATTTTTCTTTTCTTATTTATGGTCTTCTAGGTGAGTTTATGCATCATATCTAGGTATTTCGGGTCAAATTACTTATATATAAATTATATTTCAGTACATATTAGTTATTAAATTTAATTCCTTGATTCATGTTATGTGTTCAGGATATACTTTTACTCAATTACATGATATATCTATTTTAACTTTTCATTGTGATATATCTATATCTACATTCATAAGTAAAATCTGAGAATATAGTTATAGGTAATCGTATGTGACTATGACTAATGTGAATGTATAGAGAAATTTTTTAGTTTTAAGAGGGATATACCTTTGGTTATGGGTAGACTCCCAAGGAAACCTTTGTGTGACCCTATAGATCGATTTAGATCTCCATTAAATGTTCTAAGTGATTCCCTTCTTGAAATATAAGATTTAACCTCATAGAATATTGATGGGACCACAAGATAACATGGGTAATTTTACTCCAGCTAGTGATGAAACCCATATTCCACTGCATGTTGTATTCAAGGGTTCACTAGTGTCCACTCCCACACATTCTTTAGTAGTGTTGGAAATAGGCCCACCTTAGCCGGGATCCCTCCTACTTGTTTATTCCCTTGGTAGAGGGGTACCAAGGTCCTTGGTTGATTATGCTAGATACTTACATCTCTAGTATCCTCTAACATTTCAGGGCACTAGAAGACCGTAGTTTTCTAAAGAATAGAATACCAAAGGTTTATAAAGACACTAGGTTAGTGATTGTGTCCCCTAATTTGATGATTACTGTAATTATGCGTCAGTAGACACATAAGTTGAATATTTTTGCTAGGATGACATTTTTGATTGAATGGAGCTCTGATGAAAATTTATGAATATAATAATACTAACAAGAGAAACCCAACAAAGTATCTTTTCAATAAATGAAAACATGAGTAATCATTTTTTTGATCCATATTTGTCCCTATTTAATTTTTTATGAGGCATGGGACTCAAATTTGGGTGATACAATCATTTCGGTTAAGGATTCATGTCAGGTTCTCCATTTTTTTCCCAAAAACTATAAATGGTACAAATAGAGTTTTATGATGGGGTGGAACAACCTTCCAAGGAAACAAGTATTTTCATTCCCTTTATAGTTAGTTTCTAATGGGGATTATTCATGGAAATATGAACACCCAACACTTCCCTTATTCATGATGTTTCATGAAACTTCTTTTCAAAGGAATGTGTTCTTGGGAAAATGTCTCCAAAAATCCATAGGGATTCACATTGGATGAGAGTATGGGAGGTTGGGCTCATCCCACTTTTGAGGTGAATTATTTCATATTCTAGTAATATCTTATTGATTTAATACATATTTTTGAATCCTTTAATAAATCCCAAATAAGAAACAAGTCTTATTTATATTAAAAAATGAATGTCAGCATGTGTTGGATTTATAATCATCTCTGTGTATCTGAGGTTTTCCATAGATGGGGATATATTTATGTATCCGAGGTTCTCCATCGATGGTACAATTTTTAAATGGATCAGATAATACTATATCGTTTATCATCCTGATGTTATTTTTAACCCACACTGTAGGGTTATCTTGAATTTATAGTCTTTCAGAGAGAAGGTATTTGTTTTTATGTTGGAATCAGGCGCACAATATGGGTTTTTTTATCTATCCCAATGAATGGAATTAGAAACCACATATTTTGGTTACAATTAATGTGATAAATCGTACCTTTTAAGTTCATTTCCCAAGGAACAATCGACACAATTTAACATTATTTGGTAATGAAATCTAGGAAAAAGGTTCCTAGCCAATGCTAGTGTGGGTCTACTACCAAATCAGCCTAACAGACCATAAAGGGATGTGTACTCTTAGGTGGGATATGACCCTACGGGGGAAATGGACCAAAGAATATTATGGTGAGTTTAGGGTGTTGGGATTGAACCTCAGGGGGGATTCCTATATATTCTATTTGGAGAGTAATCAAAGTCCATGTAGTTTGGGAATGTTGGGGATTGCACATATGGAGGAGTCCCATATGAGTGAGTATAGTTGGGGCTTATTCCAAATAGGAGGACCATTCTCTGATTCATTGAGAATATATCCCTCTAATGGATTTACTCACTGGGAATACGACCCTTTGAGAGGATTGTGACAAAGTATTGGGGATTACACCTAGTAGGAGGCCCATGTTGAGGTGATAAGAAGATATATCACAAGGAAACACTATCGAGACAGGTTTTTTATTGTGTATATTTCAAGATCATAAGTATCCTTTATGAACCTATGAGTCACGCTTGGTGTGGGAAACAAAATAAAGTGAATGATATAGATTACCATATAATCTATTTCGCTTTCTGGTTGAAGAGGCTAGGGCTACAAAAGGGAGAAATGGCTTTGATGTGCCAATATCCTCTCTTGTTTTCATGCCCCAAGGTCCAGAAACACATGCCTAAATAGATATTACCTGTAACAAAGACTATGGGATTAATATAGGAGAGATTCAATATTAAAGGTTTCAGGGAGGATGATAGGAGGATAAGTTACTACCCCTCATCAAAGGGAAAGGCTAGTAGTTCCTTTTAGTGTTTGAAATGTGGAGGTCCCTAAAACTGCATCTAAGGTTGGTGTCCTCATTACTAAGGGGATGCACAATTGTAAACACCCTAAGGACTATACCCATTAGCTAATGTAATTGTGGGAAAAATTATATTGAGTGAATGAATAATTGAATTGTAGACATGCTGACATGTTATTTCCCCTAATCAGGAAATTATGGAGGCCTTAGTGGATGATGTACTTGAGTAGCATGTTATGGGGATCATGTGGGGCCTAGTTCCTTGTGAGAGAGGTTGATGAAGAGAGTTGTTTGGATTGTTTTTAGAGGGTCTAAGGTAAGGAAAAACTCTATGTGGAATGGTAAATCCTATGTATGATAGTTTGAAGTGGGGTTTCTATAAGGATAAACACTATACAAAGGGGTTCATCTCACATAATTCTAATTATACAATAGATTTTTCCACAAAGGGTTTATCCAGAATAATGTCCACTATGTGGGATAGTGGTCTGAAAAGTATTCTCTATGCAGATATGAGTATCCACCCATTTTGGGTGATCGGGTGAATTCTATTTCTTTCATTTCAATATGTGGTAAGGTATTACATTATGAGATAGTTGGTTTGGGATATATATATCCTCTTCCCATCCATACCTATAGGGGGGTTTTTTATAGGGGTATAGATCTGACCATCTACCCAGGATTGTCAGACATCAACCGTCAGACATGTGTAATATTATTTTATTGAATACCAAAAAGGAAACCTTTCCCTACAAACTAAATTTCATTTTTAGGTATCCGAGAGATGACACATTTTCCCACAAAAAGGAAATGTCATTTATATTGTGTACCATGAAGATAAGTATAAAGAGAACACCATTCCCTCATGATATTAAATGTCATTTGTAGGGTCCTGAAGAGGACTACTTGACCCATAAAACAAAACATCATTTGTAATGAGCCTGGAGATGATGACACAACCCACAAAATGAATGGATGTTTACGAGGGTTACATATGGAGAAACTACCCACATACTAGGTGTGCTATGTGAAAAAAAGTACTACTTATTTGCTCTACATCCTTAAATGATTTCAACATAATGAAATTGTTCACTTTATTTATTCTATCCTTTCAATATGAACTTTTATGGACCCAAAAATTCCTAACACGATTGATAATAAAAAAAATCAAACATAACTAGTCATATACTATCCGTGATACTTTATACACCAAAAGGATTCACTATATCTATACATAGTGCAAGACAAGGTTTCTCAGATCATTTAAAAATTTAGGATACCAGGGATAAATTTTCTTCCAATAAGGAGATCATACTAGGGGATGAATTTGATTACAATTATTTCTTATATCTGTGTACCACTTCAATTTAATTTTCGTATCTTTACTTATCTAAAAGAAACTAAAACTTTGAATGATTGGAAAGTTAAATTTGACTCTCAATGGAAATTATTCTTCTTTCTTGGATCAAGACACACTATAATTTGTGAATTTTTTATGTGATTTATTTTCTTTTCAAGAAAAATATACAATCAATTGGATAGGAATGTATTATTTATTAAATTATACCTATTTAACAAAACATTCATTTAACATTATACATTCGTTAAGGATGCTCATTATTTTCTTATATCATATCATTTAAGAGAGAAATTAGTCCAGTAAATTTAGATTCACTCCATTGGTTTTCATATTTTAAATTATATTGCTTCAGAATGGGCAACAATGTTGTATATTTAGTGAAACCAAAATAAAATAACATCATCTCATAACTCTTTAACATCTGAAATATCTTTATACATACATAATGTTCATCTTCAGTTATAGTTTTCATTTCATCGATATGATATTCATCAACATTTACACCTTTAATCATATCCTTGATATTATATTTAACAATGTTCACATGGGTAATGAAATCATATGATCCTTAAAACACAGTGTTATACCAATCAATAGATACATTATTTTCTTCTCCATGTTTTTCCAAAATTTAAAACATTGATCCATTCTATGATAGATCAAGTTTTCATCGAACTCCTATGAAATAATATGTCTTCAATTAAAAAAATTATACATTGACAAGGGATTTGATAAGGGTCATATCCATGATCTTTTTTAAACATGATGAACACTTTAACCCTAAAATAATACTATTTTGTTATAGAATTGGAATATATCAATTTTGGATTCATATCCATCAATTTTATGTTACTAATATTGATATTAAAAAAATACTTAGAAGGAATAATATTCAAATCCATAAAAGGCTATTCTTTATATACATACACATATAGTCAACATATATGAGATAAATTTTCATTTCATCAAATACATGTTACAATATATAAATACGATGATTTATATGAATATAATGTATTGTAATACAAATTTGTTATTATAAAAATTTGCATATCATTAATCATTTTCTTTTTGAAATGGATTCATCAATGGAGATAATAATGTAATATTTTAAAATGTTGATCTCCATTTCCATTCAGTTAATTATATCAAAGGTCATAAAGTTTATTAGAATATATTTGAGGACTTATTAAATAAAAAATAGTTATGAAAAATTTGGATTCTTTGGATTATACATCTCATATGGTGTATTTTGAGTTCTCATACATGGAACATGGTTAACTAGGAATGCTAATGTTTCTAAAGAATAATCCCAAATTAATATAATAAGAACAATATTAAATAATCATTAGTTGAACCATGTTTAAAATTATTTTTCTCTTAATAAACCACAATATTATGGAATTTTCAAATGAGTGAGTTATGATGCAACACCACACCCCTTTAAAGAACTAGTAAATTCTTCAGATAGGTATTCACTGCCTAAATTTCGTAAAAAATGTAATTATATTTCCAAGGCTATTTATTTAAAATGTTATTTGATATTTTAGAACATTTATATGATATAATAATTTTGATTCATTAGAAATACTTATTTATATTTACTAAAATCATCTATGAAGGTAAAAAATTACATAAAACCACCACTTTATATTGTACTTGATGATCCACACACATGTGTATGGTTGGAGGAAAATAACTCATTGTATACATTTTTCTTTCCTAAAAGGTTTTGGTGTTGTTTTCCTGATTAAAAATATTCAAACATATAAAATGATTTAAAAAGAAATAATTATGAAAATTTATATTCATGGTTCTACCTGATATGTTTTTCATTATTATATTCTGGATGGTTACGTTTAAAGTGATATTAAATTGTTTAATTTGACCATCTTATTTCATAAATTATAGGAATATTTTAATGTCATGGATATAAAAAATAGTACAGTTACACATACCACCGTTAATACTTTCATTTATATAAATCGAAACATTTTTATTAATCTCTAAAAACGATTTTTGTTTTAAAAACACAAATAAAATTCCTTATGGTTAGAACTTAGTATCAATATTATAATCTCCAAAGCAATCCACTATAAACAGGTTGACGGTAGGTTCTTATAGTGAAAAACATCTCTCACATGATTATCCACATGAAGACGGCCTTTTATATTAACAAATTCTGTTTTTTTTCAACTAGTTCACATCAATAGTGTTTTCTGATACACATATTAAATCCAACATCCATGAAATACAATCAAAATGATTAATATTCATAAAATATACACATTAATAACCATGTTTTCTAGTTACCAAGTAATTCATTTATCTTATTGAATAACATTAAGTTTTAATATTGATCTTTAATTTATAATACACGGTGTCCATTATAAGATATCGTATGTCAATGTAAAAAACCATAAATAATAAGAAAATGATAACAATAGTTTTTAAAATTAATAAAAGGAAAAAAATTCATAGATGACTAAGAAAATAATTTTATTTAATGAAAAACCAATATTTTTTTTGAAACAACAGGAAACAAGAATTGCAAAACCCAGGGTCCAAACATTGATATGAAGAAGAATGGAAAAAAATAATCCATGAAAGTGGCCAAATATATATTGTAAGAGAAGAAACAATGAGAGTGATCAAATATAATGAGAATAGTTCCAAAACATCAAATATATAAGAATAACCCACTAAGAAGAGTAAAAAATATGAAAAATATGAAAATTGATTGAAGACAAGATAGGAATATTATACATTTGATTTCTGGTTGATTTCTATCAAATGATTCGAAAGAGGAGATTGTAGAATTTAGCTTTCGTGGTAGCTTAAACACTGTGAGATGAGGTTATCTCAGTTAATGTTCTTTTAAAATATTTTAAGGGGTTTTATTTATGCTACTAAAAATCACGGATAAAATTCTCATTTGGCTACACTAAAATTGAAGGAACTTATAAATCATAAATTTGTCAGTGCTTTCAGTTTTAGTGTAGAGATATATGCATTTTTTAGTGCCTTTTACTAGATATGATAAATGATCCTTTTAGAAATGCGTCATATAGCACTGATAAATACTAATAGAAAGTATAAAAGAAATTTAAATTTAAAATTTTGATTAAATTAATAATTATATAGAAGTTAAAGTTACAAATTACAATACAATAAAAAGTAATAAATATTAAAAAAAATTAAAAATAATAATATAAATATAAAGTTTTGTTTATATTAAATATTTTAGTTAATGTGGTAAAATTAATATTATTATATAAATGATGTTTATTATGTAAGTCACAAAATATAAAAAATGAATAAATTATTTAAATTATCTATATATATATATAGATATATTGAAAATACAATATAAATTAATAAATATCTAAATAAAAATGAATAATTACAAAAAATGCATTAAAAATTAAAAAACTAATAATAAAGTCCAAATAAAAAATGAATATATATTAAATGTACAAAGAATAAAATTAGAAAAATATTTAAAAAGTGAATATGTATTGATTATTAATGAGTAAATAATGATTGTATAAAGATTTAAATAAAAATATATTAAAATAAAAAATAAATATTAATTATATAAATTACATACAAATTAAAATTATTGTACATTAATATTTAAAAATGTATAAACAACTATCAAAATTGAATATATTATAATATTATTAAATCAGTATATATTAAAAAAGAATAAATTAATGAAAATATTAATAACGAGGAATATTAAAAATGAATAATTATTATTAAATGACTAAATATGTAACACCCCAGGTAAATAAAGAATATGGAATTTTTATATTTATCCCTATTTGTGAATAAAATTTCAATATTAATTTAAAGGGAACGCTTTGATCGATGGCTTACTCAATACACAATAACGAGTTCCTTTGAAATCTTACGTTGCACTCTAATAATAAAATAATATTATTTTAAATGGTAGTTAACGCCTAACCATTGCAATGGCGGGAATGAATAGAACTAACTACAAAATGATTATATATGTTTGTCAAATATTTTTTTACTCTTTACAATAAATGTTAGAGGATTAAAAATGCGAATGAATCCATTTTTAAGCGTAAACATTCAAATATTCTTCAAAAGGTTGATTAACCGCCTTTTGATGGAGAACCTCTTTTAAATCCACTTTTTGACAATTTTATGTGTTATGTTTGACAAAATAATATTCTTCTTTAGAATAGGTACATCAAAATTTAATTTGTGTAAATTTTTTGTATCTTTCCGATAAAGTTATTTTTTTAATGACTAGTGAAAAATGTTGTATTTTAATTCAAAACCTCTTTTTAGTCTAATTTATTTATTTGATTAGATTATATTTCTAAATTTTTTTAAAGTAAAATTAGAATATATTTTTACCATTTAATCCAATAGTGGTCGTTGTAATTAATTTCATCTTGAAATTTGACTTAAACTAGTGCCAATCTTTTGATACTTATTGTTTCATAAAAACATGCTATTTGCTCTCACAGCAGGAAATTAATTATTAAATTAATTAATGTAACTTATTTGTTTTGAATTTTGTAAAATAGTCATCATTTTTGAATTCGGAATATCAAATATATCCTAGGGTGAATTTTTTGTAATTTTCTGAAAAACTTCAATTTTGATGAATAGTGAAACAACTAAGTGGTAGTTAAAAAAACTGATTTTTCGTTTAAATGAAACTTTACCAGTTATGTGATTTGAATTTCAAAAATCCGACATACATGGTTGTCATTAAGAAGTAAAATTTGGTTCAATGGGATTAAAATAATTTTTTGTTGAATAGTAACTTTTAAGTTTATTAATCGCGATTAGAGGTAATTAGTGTAGTTTAAGGTAAAAATAATGTTTTAATAATATGAGATGTGCTTGACACATATCCTACCATCATTTTATGTGTCATGTCCGACCAAGATAATCCATTTGTCAACTTGGGGACCCCATGGAGCCACTTTGGTAGAAAAATGACATTAATACCTTTTTATTTAATGTTAAAATTAAAATTTCACAAACATGTGTTGTTTTACTACAACAATTTTTATATGGGGTTATACAAGTAATATTTTTGACTATAAATATTCATTAGAAATATAAAAAGATTTCCTGCATCATGATATTTTTTTTATAATTTTTAGACACTAAATAAATTAAATTATTAATGACACCATGATGATGCAGCGATTACATCATTATTTAACGATTTAAATAAAATCAAAAGATAATGTAAAATCTAAGCCCTAAACTTGTCACAAACATATTGTATGGGTGTATTTAAAAACTGTATCACCTTATCCTCGAAATACATTAATGTGGGACCTTTAAAATCCGAAAATCATTTGAAAATAAAGTAACATTTTGTAACATTCCAAGAGTGCCCCTCCTCTCCTCTTATAAAAGGCCCCCACCTCTACTAGCTTACACACACCTCTCAAGCCTTTGTCTCGGCCAAAACCTGCCCATTTCATCTCTACACATCCCTATATTCATCATTGAAACCTCACTTTGGGCATAATCCTTTCCAAGTAAGCCTTTGAGCACAAATCAAAGGAAGTTACCTGATTTAAAGGTAATGTCTTCCCTTGTGTTATTTTGTTTTATTTTGCTTATCTAACCCCCTAAACTCTTTTTATTATTTTCTTTTGTAACACCACAAGTATAATCAATATACTAGTATGTTTTTATGTGAAGTATTCGAGTTACACTTACACACACCTTCGTCTAATGGTTAAAGAGTATACTGTTTCTGCGGATGGCGAATTACTGCCTCACGAAACGATGATTGTTCAATATTCTTTTAACACCTTAAAAGGTGGCCATTAAGATGTCACTATATTTATATATGATATATAATATGTTTATGTTTTCCTTAAGCTTCTGTATTTTTCATATATGGCATACCTTTATGGTTTCCATTATGGTTAAACGCGATATCTTCATTTTAGGAAGTGCGGACTACCGCCCCCTCAAAGTGATTTGATTCATTAATGCCATATGTGGGACATATAAAGGATATAATTAATGGTATTACATATGTTATCCTACAGGAATTATAATATACCTTTATATGTTTATTATTTAATTCCATATAATACAAAAAAAAAAGAAATGAAAGTAGTGTTCATTCGTACATACGGCTTACCGTCTCCATGAACGATACATTTCATTTCTTATCTTCAAATGTTATGTACTGTTATAAGTACATATATATAATGGATATCTATGTAATATATTAAATCCAAATGATGGGTATCATTCTGGAATTATAATATATATATCTCTCATTTTGTTTTAATTCCATTAATATGGCAAAAAAATGAAAGTAGCGTTCATGCGTACGTACGGACTACCGTCTCCATGGATGGTGCTTTTAATTTTTTATCTCCTAATGATATGGAATAGTATAAAATGAATATATACTGGATATATATGATATTTAAAACATAAATACTATTCTGGAGATGATGTACCTATAACTACATGGAAAATTCATTTCCAACAAGTTTAATTTTTACTCATGTACTGAACATCGACAAAAACGTCTGATATAAACTCACTTTATTAACCAATTATTATAACATTATAATATGTGATATGAACTGAATAATAATATTTAAATTATGTCCTTAAGAAATTATAAATTGACCAAATTTTATTTTTCAGGAGATTAAAGAATGATCGAGTCATGTCGGACACGAGGTAAGGGATCCTACTCCTCTCTTTCTTTTTAAGTACACTCTTTTCTGTCATTCCATTTAAGATCATCTTTATTATGATTGGGATGTTCTTTTATATTACTCCTACTCTAAGTTTTATGTTCATATGGTGAGAGACACTATTTTCTCTCATCAATCCATTTTTGATGTTTTGAGTGGCGCCGTTAGGCTGCCGAATTTTCGTAAGGGATCCTACCTTTCTCTTTTTTTAAGCACTCTCTTTTATGTAATTTCCTTTAATCTCGTATTTCTTATGTTTGGGGATGTTATTTTATAATAATATTACTGTAATATAAATTTTCATACGATGTGAGACCCTTCTTGATCTCATCAAACTATTTTTTGAAGTTTTAAGTGGCGCCGTTAGGCTGTCGAGTTTTCGTAAGGGATTTTTCATCTAACTTTTATTCCCGTGAGATTTATGCTACATTTTCCACCATTTCCTTTGAGTGGTGTATGTACTAACCATTATTCTAATATTTGTGTAATATAATTTCGTTTATTATTATTTACATCAATGTTTTATAGTCCTTCATTCATGGGTTGTACATTTCAAAAGTTACCCAAGTCGGTAAGGGGACCTTTCACCCTCCCCTTTTTAAAAGACTTCTTTTGTTATGTCTTTTAATTCACATACTATTATGTTGGGATATGTTCTTCTACATCCTTATAAATGTAAATTTTATTTCCAAGTTATGAGATACCCTTTTTATCTCTCATCAACTCATTTTATGAGTTTTGAAGTGACGGCGTTAGGCTGTCGAATTTCTGTAAGGGAACTTCTTAACCCACTTTCAATTCTTTGGGTTAAACCTCTAATTCTTGATTTTATTATGCAAAAATTATGTGTGTAATCTATTTGTTGTAGTTTCCACAATCCTTTGTGTGGATATACTATTTCTACACATAATCATCTCATTGATAAATTCTTATGTCACTTAGACGGACTTGTATCAGAAATCATAACTCAATCTCATTTCATTGAGTTAAATATCTATGTCCTTGGTTTTCTTTTTCATTGATTATGTGTGACTGAACTCTGATTGTTTTACACTTAATATCCTCTTATATTCTGTGTATTCTTATTTTTCACACATATTCATGTAATTGATTTATCCTTAATCTAAGGATACCAACTTTGTAAGGGACTTCGTCTCAATCTCCTTTCATTGAGGCATATTTGGTTTTACACACAACATTCTTTTATACGGTGTATAAACCCCTTTGACTTTTAATTTTATTCCAAAGGAATCTTTTTATATGAAGCGTTTTACTAAACGACAAAAAGGAATGTTTCTTTTAACGTACGTGGTGACAACGACCTTTTCCGCCACCACGAGTATTATTTGTTCTTTGGCTTCCTCAACAAGCCGTAATGTTTTTTAAAATGAAATAAATACCATATACTCTTTTATGTATGTTGGTATTGAAAATGGTTTTTATAAAGGATTTGTTATGTCGATATATTTAAGTGATATATTGTCATCGAAATGTGGAAATGTTTTCTTTCCATTATATTTTTTTAATGTCTTATGATTTTATAATGGTACTTGGACATTATGACGAGTGGTGTTGTGAATACCAGGACAGGTGGTTACGTTATAACCTCCAATGCATTGGGTATGGAAGTTGGCCGTATGGCTATTCCATTAAGTATGTGTGGAAGTCAGCCGTATGGCTATTCTATTAAGTATGTGTGGAATTCGACTGTATGGTTATTCCATTTAAGTATGTTTATGTCCCAAGTTACCTTTTTATGTTATGTGTTCTTTATATGGGTTTTATGGTAATCTTTTGGTTACAAAAGGGTAAGTAATGATATTTTATTCATTGAAGAGTTTGTTTACTACTTCGAAAATGTGAAATGTATTACTTTGATAAAGTATACATGGTTTACTTGTTGTTTTGAAAAAATAACAGTTTTCATTTTTTGTGTATCCCTTACTGAGCTTTTTATTCTCATCCCATGTTTTTGAAATGTTTTTCACAGGACTTAACGCGGAATAGGGTCAAGTATGGGATAAAAGGAAAGTCATGCTACCTAAAACATGGAACTAGACATGTTTCTTTTTAAGAGTTTTTATTTTATGGAAACTTAGTAGAAGTTTCTACTTTGTAATCTTTTGAGATGTAATAGTCATGTCCTAATTCTCTAAAACTCTAAACCTGAAAAGTTCCACAATGTGAATTATTCATTTAATTCAATATTAAGTAAGGATTAAGGCTGGGGCCTTATAGTTGGTATCAAAGGTCGGTTTAGATAACTTTTGTGGTTAGGGTATTCTTTAAGCATAAGTGACATTACCATAATGGTTATAATTTCAGAAAGAGTCCTAGTTTTAGATAAAGTTAATGAGTAAGTATATATTAGTGTTTATATTCCTCATTAGTACATGATGGTTTTTTTGATATACTCACACTGACATTTCTATTTTTAGTGAATGGATGGATCTAGCAGGAACCAAAGTGACAATAGGTTTGAAGGAAACTGTGGTGGTTCTCTGATTAAGAGACTAGATGAAATGGGGGATTCAATGAGGAAACTCGTGGTTGTTCTAAACCAACTATCAAGGAGTCATGATCAACCACTTGTACCTTGGTATGTTCTGTAATGCATCAGGTACGAGATAACCAATCGATGTGGATGTTCAGCTAATAATTATAAAGGTAAAACATAGGGTTTATATGATCATTACTTTTGAGGTAATTATGGGTTGTTATATATTATGATGGAAAATGAAAGGCATGAGATAAAATTGAGGTTAAAATATGTTATGATTATTTTTGAAGATTTTATCTCGTTTTGGGGAATGATTTAAGAATTTTATAGTTTTGGAAAAAGGACAACACGCAGACCGTGTGACAACCCGTCACGTCGGACAAAGCTGCGAGAATCGAACCCACAACCAAAGTGCGAGTGGTATTTATCACCTACCACTAGACTACGTGAAGTCCCTGGTTAGTTTGACTAATTCCTTTTAGTTAGATGATTTTAGGAATCATGAGTAAGTTTATTTTGGGTTATCTATGGAAATGATTAACCTATCATGGAGAATATGTGATTAGGTTAATTACTTTTCAATATGAGAATTTAAGAGCAACTGATGTTATTTGGAGATAAAAGTTAATTTGTACCTTGGAAGACTATGTGATTAAATCCTTCAAATATTTGAGTTTTAATCTTAGTTTGGTTTACTTTGATGAATTTTATGGACAAATTGTTTATCGAATGGTCCTCATTGAACTTTGGGTTTTGTTGGACAAGTTTTGGAGATTAAGAATAAATTTTCTTTTTATAAAGGGTTATCCTTTTCTGGATTATCTGATCTTGTACTAACCTTTTTGGTTTTGGTTTTGGTTAAAGACTAAAGACATGGGAAGTATATAGTTCTCTTTTGGGGATTAGATGATTCTCTATAAGTTGATTATAGTACTCTTAATGCGAACACGTCTTCCTAAATACTTGTATTTTGGAGAAAATATGAGTTTGAATAAGGAATATAGTAAAAGTTGAAAGTCTACGTGACAAGTAAGTATGATTCATTATGATTTAGTTAAGCTCAAAAAATAAATTCCTCAATGAAGAGTAACTTAAAACAAAAATGTTGTCTGTTAACTTTTCCTACTGGGGAATCGAATTCCATTTAACCCATCACAAGTTTGTGATTTTCTTATGGTTAACTTTCTCCTATACATGTTTACTATCACTCTCCATTAGAACATGACCCTTTGTTTTTTCCTCCATGTCCATATTTTTTTACATGGAATCCTAGTATGGGTTAACTCGGGTGACCTCTGTACTCCTCTTTCTTTATTTTAAAGTGATTTTTTTACCGACTCTTGTTCCGATGTGGGACATTCAATGAAGTTTTTGAGCCCAATTTTAAAATTGTGAGGACGCAATTCCCAAAAGGGGGGAAGGATGTAACACCCCAGGTAAATAAAGAATATGACATTTTTATATTCATCCATATTTTTGAATAAAATGTCAATATTAATTTAAAGGGAACTCTATGCTCGATGGCCTACCCAATACACAACAACGAGTTCCTTTGAAATCTTTCGTTGCACTCTAATAATAAAATAATATTATTTTAAATGGTAGTTAACACCTAACCGTTGTAATGGTGGGAATGAAAATAACTAACTAAAAAATCATTATATATGTTTGTCAAATATTTTTTTACTCTTTACAATAAATGTTAGAGGATTAAAAATGCGAATGAATCCATTTTTAAGCGTAAACATTCTAATATTCCTTAAAAGGTCGATTATCCGCCTTTTGATGGAGAACCTCTTTTAAATCCACTTTTTGACAATTTTATGTGTTATGTTTGACAAAATAATATTCTTCTTTAGAATCTGGACATCAAAACTTACTTTCTATAAATTTTTGGTATCTTTCCGATAAAGTTCATTTTTTAATGAATAGTGCAAAATGTTGTATTTTAATTCAAAACCTCTTTTTAGTCTAATTTAATTATATGATTAGATTATATTTTGAATTGTTTTTAAAGTAAAATTAGAATATATTTTTACCATTTAATCCAATAGTGGTCGTTGGAATTAATTTCATCTTGAAATTGGACTTAAACTAGTGTCAATCTTTTGATACTTATTGTTTCATAAAAACACGCTATTTGCTCTGACAGTGGGAATTAATTATTAAATTAATTAATGTAACTTATATGTTTTTAATTTTTTAAAATAGACATCATTTTTAATTCTAAATATCAAATATATCCTAGGGTGAATTTTTGGTAATTATCTGAAAAACTTCAATTTTGATGAATAGTGAAACCACTAAGTGGTAGTTAAAGAAACTAATTTTTCATTTAAATGTAACTTTACCAGTTCTGTGATTTGAATTTCAAAAATCCAACATACATGGTTGTCATTAAGATGTAAAATGTGGTTCAATGGGATTAAAATAATTCTTTGGTGAATAGTAACTTTTAAGTTTATTAATCGTGATTAGAGGTAATTAGTGTAGTTTAAGGTAACAATAATGTTTTAATAATACGATCTGAGCTTGACACTTGTCCTACCCACATTGGATGTGTCATGTCCGACCCAGACAATCCATGGGTCAACTTGGGGACCCCATGGAGCCACTTTGGTAGGAAAATGACATTAATACCTTTTTATTTAATGTTAAAATTAAAATGTCACAAACATGTGTTGTTTTACTAAAACAATTTTTATATGGGGTTATACAAGTCATATTTATTACTATAAATATTTATTAGAAAGATACAAATATTTCCTACATCATGAAATTTTTTTTTATAATTTTTAGACACTAAATAAATTAAATTATTTATAACACCATGATAATGCAGCGATTACCTCATTATTTAACGATTTAAATAAAATGAAAAGATAATGTAAACTCTAAGACCTAAACTTGTAACAAACCTATAGGATGGGTGGATTTCTAAACCTTATCACCTTATCTAAGAAATACATAAATTTGGGACATTTAAAATCAGAAAATCATTTGAAAATAAAGTAACATTTTGTAACTTTCCAAGAGTGCCCCTCCTCTCCTCTTATAAAAGGCCCCCACCTCTACCAGCTTACACACACCTCTCAAGCCTTTGGCTCGGCAAACCCCTACCAATTTCATCTCTAAAAATCCCTCTATTCATCATTAAAGCCTCACTTTGGGCAGAATCCTTTCCAAGGAAGCCTTTGAGATCAAATCAAAGGAAGTTACCCGATTTAAAGGTAATGTCTTCCCTTGTGTTCTTTTGTTTTATTTTGTTTATCCAACCCCCTAAACTCTTTTTATTCTTTTATTTTGTAACAAAACCAGTATAATAAATATACTAGGATGTTGTTATGTGAAGTATTCAAGCTACACTTACACCAACCTTCGTCTAATGGTTAATGAACATACTGTTTCTGTGGATGGGGAATTACTGCCTCACGAAACGATGATTGTTCAATATTCTTTTAACACCTTAAAAGGTGACCATTAAGATGTCAATATATTTATATATGATATATAATATGTTTATGTTTTCCTTAAGCTTCTGTATTTTTCATTTATGGCATACTTTTATGGTTTCCATTATGGGTAAACGCGATATCTTCATTTTAGGAAGTGCGGACTACCGCCCCCTCAAAGTGATTTGATTCGTTAATGCCATATGTGGGACATATAAAGGATAGAATTAATGGTATTAAATATTTTATACTACTGGAATTATAATATAACTTTATATATTTATTATTTCATTCAATTGAATACAAAAATAAAATAAATGAAAGTAGCGTTCATGCGTACGTACGACTTACCGTCTCCACGAACGGTACATTTCATTTCTTATCTCCAAATGTTATGTACTATTATAAGTACATATATATAATGTATATATATGTAACATATTACATATAAATGATGAGTATAATTCTAGAATTATAATATATATATCTCTCATTTGTTTTAATTCCATTAATAAGGCAAAAAAATGAAAGCAGCGTTCATACGTACGTACGGCCTACCGTCTCCATGAACGGTGCTTTTAATTTTTTATCTCCAAATGCTATGGAATAGTATAAAATGAATATATACAGGATATATATAATATTTAAAACATAATACTATTCTGGAGATGATGTACCTATAACTACATGGAAAATTATTTTCCAACAAGTTCAATTTTTACTCATGTACTGAACATCGACAAAAATGTCTGATATGAACTCACTTTATTAACCAATAATTATAACATTATAATATGTGATATGAACTGAATAATAATATTTAAAGTAGGTCCTTATGAAATTATAAATTGACCAAATTTTATTATTCCGGAGATTAAAGAACGATCGAGTCATGTCGGACACGAGGTAAGATATCCTACTCTAATTTTTTAAGTACACTCTTTTATGTAATTTATTTTATGATCATATTTATTATGATTGGGATGTTATTTTATATTACTCCTACTATACATTTTATGTTAATATGGTGAGAGACCCTATTTTCACTCATCAATCCATTTTGAAAGTTTTGAGTGGCGCCGTTAGGCTGCCGAATTTTCGTAAGAGATCCTACCTCTCTCTTTCTTTTTAAGCACTCTCTTTTATGTCCTTTCCATTAAGCTCATCTTTCTTATGTTTTGGGATGTTATTTTATATTCCTCTTACTGTAATTTTTATGTTCATATGATGAGAGACCCTTTTTGATCTCATCAAACTATTTTTTGAAGTTTTAAGTGGCGTCGTTAGGCTGCCGAGTTTTCGTAAGGGATTTTTCATCTCACTTTTATTCCCATGAGAATTATGCTACATTTGCCACAATTTCCTTTGAGTGGTGTATGTACTACCCATTATTCTAATCTTTGTGTAATATAATTTCTTTTATGAGTATTTACATCAATGTTTTATAGTCCTTCTTTCATGGGTTGTACGTTTCGAAAGTTACCCAAGTCGGTAAGGGGACCTTTCACCCTTCTATTTTTAAAAGACTTCTTTTGTTATGTCTTTTAATTCACATAATATTATGTTGGGATATGTTCTTATATATCCTTATAAATGTAAATTTTATGTCCAAGTGATGTGATACCCTTTTTATCTCTCATAAACTCATTTTATGAGTTTTGAAGTGACGTCGTTAGGCTGTCGAATTTCTGTAAGGGAACTTCTTAAACCACTTTTAATTCTTTGCGTTAAACCTCTAATTTTTTATTTTATTATGCCAAAATTATGTGTGGAATCTCTATGTTGTATTTTCCACAAACCATTGTGTGTATATACTATTTCAACACATAATTATCTCATTGATAAATTCTTATGTCATTTAGACGGACTTGTATCGGAAATCATTACTCAATCTCATTTCATTGAGTTAAATATCTATGTCATTGGTTTTGTTTTTCCATGATTATGTGTGAATGACCTCTGATTGTTTTACACTTAATATCAACTTATATTTTGTGTATTCGTATTTGTCACACATAGTCATGTAATTGATTTATCCATAATCTAAGGATACCGACTTTGTAAGGGACTTCGTCTCAATCTCCTTTCATTGAGACATATTTGGTTTTACACACAACTTTCTTTTATACGGTGTATAAACCCCTTTGACTTTTAATTTTATTCAAAAGGAATATTTTTATACGAAGCATTTTACTAAATGACAAAAAGGAATGTTTCTTTTAACGTACGCGGGGACAACGACCTTTTCCACCGCCGCGAGTATTATTTGGTCATTGGCTTCCTCAACAAGCCGTAATGTTTCTTAAAATGAAATAAATACCATATACTCTTTTATGTATGTTGGTTTTGAAAATGGTTTTTATAAAGGATTTGTTATGCCGATATATTTAAGTGATATATTGTGATCGAAATGTGTAAATGTTTTCTTTACATTATATTTGTTTAATGTCTTATGATTTTATAATGGTACTTGGACATTATGACGGGTGGTGCCGTGAATACCAGGACGGGTGGTTACGTTATAACCTCCAATGCATTGGGTATGGAAGTTGGCCGTATGGCTATTCCATTAAGTATGTGTGGAAGTCGGCCGTATGGCTATTCCATTAAGTATGTGTGGAAGTCGACCGTATGGTTATTCCATTTAAGTATGTTTATGTCCCAAGTTACCTTTTTTGTAATGTGTTCTTTATATGGGTTTTATTGTAATCTTTTGGTTACAAAAGGGTAAGTAATGATCTTTCATCATTGAAGAGTTTTTTTTACTACTTCGAAAAGGTGAAAGGTATTACTTTGATAAAGTATGCATGGTTTACTTGTTGTTTTGAAAAAATAACAGTTTTCATTCTTTGTGTATCCCTTACTGAGCTTTTTATACTCATCCCAAGTTTTTAAATGTTTTTCACAGGACATAACGCGGAATAGGGTCAAGGATGGGATCAAGAGAAAGTCATGCTACCTAAAACATGGAACTAGACATGTTTCTTTTTATGAGTTTTTATTTTATGGAAACTTAGTAGAAGTTTCTACTTTGTAATCTTCTGAGATGTAATAGTCATGTCCTAATTCTCTAAAACTCTAAACCTGAAAAGATCCTCAATGTGAATTATTCATTTAATTCAATATTAAGTATGGTTTAAGGCTGGGGCCTTATATAATAAACAAACACACTGAACACATACACATACACACATTTGTATGCTTAAAAATATATATACACATACATACACATACACATACACATACACATACACAGACACATACACCTACACATACACCTACACCTACACATACACACACACATACACACACACATACACATACACATACACATACACATACACATACACATACACATACACATACACATACACATACACATACACATACACATACACATACACATACACATACACATACACATACACATACACATACACATACAAATACACATACACATACACATACACATACACATACACATACACATACACATACACATACACATACGCATACACATACACATACACATACACATACACATACACAAACACATACACATACACATGCACATGCACATACACGTACACGTACACCTACACATACACATACAAATACAAATACACATACACATACACATACACGTACACATACAGATACACATACACATACACATAAACATACACATAATCATACACATACACCTATACATACACATACATATACACATACACATAGACACACGCATACACATACACATACATTCATATACATGTCCATACATGCATATCCAGAAGCACACACACACACACATATATTAACATATGCACATACATATGGACACATACATATGCACTCATACACATATGCATAAACATACACTTACACAAACATACACACGCAAAATACACAAATTCACATAAAACACATAAAAATGCATACAAACATACACAAATATACATATACAAACACACACATACATATAAATACACATACATAAAAATATATGTTTATATTTTACATTTTTTATATGAATATAAATAAATAATTTCGATGTTGAACTCTATTTAACAAAATATATATTCATTTTTATATTTTTTTGAATAAAAATCTATTATATTATATTAATAAATACATTTCTAATTAATATATATAATTATATTATGAAATATTTTTTACTTAGTAATTTTGATAGATAGATATATATATATATATAATTATCAAATTAATAATGATAATATTTTTCTTTTCGTAATATAGTAACATTAATAATATTTATATATTATATTTAAAATTTTATAAATGTGTATATATAAATTAAATTATTCACAATTCCCTTTATTAGATCCTTTTAGCAGTAATGAATGGGGGATTTTATCTATGATAAGAAAAAGTACTATCAAAAGGTATAATTTTGTTACTGCTTTATGTTAGCACTAATAAAGATCATCTTTATCAGTGCTTCTAGAGAGTGATGATAAAATTCCTTCCCATTTTCAATGATTTTTGTTTGGCTCTAACAAAGGACATCTCTTAATAAACATGAATATATTGTAGTGAACTATACTTGTTTTGGCCTAAAATTAATCTCCTTACAGACAAACAGCTTATGCATACCGGTTTGAATACTCATAGGAGGATGCACAATAATAAATAAAACAACCAAATTAAATTAACATGAAGATAGTCACAAAATTTTAAAACTATAAAACCCCATTTTTTGTAAATAATCCATATTTATATTTAGATATGCACATGCATTCATATACATTCATATACAAATAAACAAACATGAATACACAGGCACACAAATTAATAGACATGCACATGGAAGCATATACATTCATATACAAATACAAACAGTTACACGCATGTATACACAAACACATACATTAAATTACATACACATTCTAAAAAAACATGCACATGAAACATAAACATACTCATACATATACAGATACACATAAACATACATACACATACATATATACATGAAAATACACATACACATACACATACACATACACACACACACACACACATACATGCATATACATCCACATTCATACATATAGACATACACACACATATACTCTTACACATTCATATATGTACATATTCACATACATATGGACGGATACATACATACATGTATACAGAAACATAAACATACACAAACATATATCTATATAAACATAAACATCCACAATAATTAAACACAAAAACAACACATACAAATATATAAAAAAATACACATACATAAACCAACATACACACTCATAAATATGCATACACATATATAAAAATATATTTGTATATTTTACAGTTTTTAACAAGAATATAAATATATAACTTTAAAGATGAAGTATATTTAAAGGAATATATATTCATTTATATATTTATATAGTTCATTGAATAAAATATTAATATATTATATCAATATATGCTCTATTAAATTAATTTATATAATTTCATTATAAATAAAATTTTTATTGACTTATATATATATAATTATCAAAATAAGTTTGATAATATTTTTTATAATATAGTTATATAAATCAAATTTATATATTACATTTACACACACACACACAAACACATACTTATTATTATATAAATACTATTTTAAAATATTTAAATGTGTATATAAAAATAATTATTCATGGTTCCCCTTATAATTGATTTTTTATTAATATTAAATGGGGTATTTTATTAGTGATAAGAAAAGAACTAAAAAATGTATAATTTTATTACCTATTTTAGTTAGGGATGATAATGATCATATTTATCAGTGCTTTTAGTTATATTTAATAAAATTATCCCCATTGGTAGTGTTTTTAGAACTAATAAATGTTAGCTCTTAATAAACGTGAATTTTTAGTAGTGAACTATAAATATTTTTCCTTAAAATGAAGATCCTTATTGCCAATGAACCTCAACATACTGGCCTGAATACTCACACAATGATTTAAATATATAAATAAAAAAACCAAATAACACTAACATGAAAATGGCCAAAAAATAAAAAAAACAAAAACCAATTGATATGACTCAACAAAATTTTTAATTTAGATTAACAAATGATAGATTTTTTAAAATATAATATTCTTTCTAACTAACCTTACTATTTTGGCGCTACTTGTTTTTTCTAGTTTCCAAGATAGAATAAAAAAATCCTGGGTAGAAAAAAACAATTGGACTATCCAAAAAATTGAAAAACTCTGAATCATTGGTAATGATTTAATGGGAAAGTCAAATTATATGTACAAAAAAATCTGTGGATAAGTACAGTGGGAGTAGATAATCAAAGAAATATGTTTTATAATATATGTCATGTGCATTGGATCATAGACTAAAACTTTATTCACCTATGCTGATTCAACAAGTATTAGTGAATATTTCTGTGTATCGTTTTCAACTATAATTCCATGAAACATGGGATCATCTGGTAATAATCTGATGTGTTGAATGTTTTCTACACACATCACGTTCAATGGAGGGTATGTAGTGTAGTGTATACTATAACAACAACAAAAATGTTGATAACACAAATAAATTATCAAATAATTTAAGTATTATTATTTCAAATTACATAGGAAGATAAAAAATATACACTTTAAAATATATAAATAATTAGATCAATTAATTTAAAAATCCTACGAAATTTTATTTTATAAACAATAAAAACTTTTTTTTCGATTAAAATCTTATATAAATTTTAAATCCATAAAAATATTTCACTATTTTATATAATTAGGGTTTATTTATTTATTTTTTTAAAAAATAATAGTTTAATTTTTAGGGGTTAAAATTTCTATTTGAAAAAATCAATTATAAAATACTATTATAAAAATCCCAATGGAATGTATTTTGTGAATGTATAAGTTTTCAATAGAATTTTTCAATGGAAAAATTCCACTGTAATTTAAACATGTAACTTCAAGATTCTACATGAATATTCCAGTGGAAGTTTCAAATTGAATTTTCTAGTGGTTGATTCTTAATAAATTTCAATTTGAAGTTTTCACTAGTATTTTACAATGGATGTATTCATTGTAAATTTAATTTGTATGTTTCAAATTTAATTTTCTAGAAAATATTTCAAAAGTATTTTTGTAGATGATGTTAACACTTGAATTTTGAAAAATTATATAAGAATAATCAATTGGAATTTTCTAGGGGAAGTTGATGTTACTACTAAAATTTTATAGTTGAAGATTGCGTAGGAATTTTCTAGGGAATTATTCAACTTGAATTTTCCAGTGGAATATTCAAGTGTAATTTTCTAGTGTAAGTTCCATTCGGAATTATCTATTAGTATTTATCACTGAAATTTTTCAATAGAATATTATACTATAGTTTTCCATTTTATTTTTTCAATTAGAATTTACCAATAATGTTTGAAACTAGAAATTTACTGTGAATGTTGCAATTGTAATTTCCCAAAATTCTATTGAAAAATTAAAATATAATTTTCTACAAATTGTTTGAATTTGATTTTTATAGTGGAAATTTTAATTATTTCCCCGTGGAAGTTTGCAGTATAATTTCCTATGGAATTTTTCACTATAATTATCCACTTAAAGTTTAAAATGGAATATTTCAATGTATATTTCCACTATAATTTTCATATTAAATATTTCCATTGAATTTTTAAATAAATATTTCCACATGAATAAATAGTGAATATGAATAATTTAATTAGTTATTTTTTAAAAAAAATTTCATTAGAATTATTCACCAAAATATTTCAATGGAAATTTAAGTGAAAATTTATATTAAAGAATTTCCACTGGAAATATTTAGTATTAGATCACATTAAAATTTTCAGTGAGACATCCAATGAGATTTTCAAGTGAATGTTTCATTTATGTTTTAGTGAAATATCCATTGTAATTTTTAGAAATGTTTCCACTAGAAATTTTAGTTATTTGAATGGAAGTTTCAAATTGGATTAGTGAAATTTTCATTGAAATTTTTAATTAAAATTTTCATTTATAATTTTTTATTAAAAATATTTATATAATTTATTGTATTGAAAGTTAAAATTTATTGATAAATATTTGAGAGAAAATTTTTGACTGATTTTTGAAATAAAAATACTCTATGATTGTTTACTGCATCACTTTTTATCAAATTTTACCCTTAATTGAGTTAATTGTGTACTAAAAATAATAATATGAAGTTCCCATTTAAATTCTACTATAAAAGTTTTTATTCTAATATTATAGTAAATAAATCAAATTGAATTAATGAAAATTTAGGTCAATGTTTTCATTTTTCTTTTCATTGTAATTATAAATAACAACTTCTAGTTATACAAGTGAAAATTTTCATTAGAATTTTCTTGGGACATTTTCTTGTAAAACTTTTTATTTGAATTTTCTATTAAATATTTGAAGTTGTTTTGTTAGATTTTTAGGAAATAATTTCATTGGAATTTTCACAACAATTTTTCAATTAATGTAATAAGTTTTGTTGGTTGCTTTTTCTTGATTAAAAATTTCATTACAATTTTATGAATTTAATATCTAATAAAATATTTTCAATCTATTTTAGGGTTACTTAACCACTTGAATTTTATAATTAATTTTTACAATGAATTTCTTTCATTGAATTTATCATTTGAATTTGAAAATGGAATTTTAAAATGAATATTTTTCTATTTTTCAATAACAAATTCCACAATTATGTTAAGGGGGGTGTTAATAAAAATTAAACAATCTTTTTTATATACAATAACATATGGAAAATTTCTATGATATTTTTTACTAAAAATTAAAATTATTTTTTTCCACTAAAAATTTTCCACGTAGCATTGAACTATAATTTTAGACTATAATTCGCTTATATAAAATGGATAAAAAATTGTGGTGGATTTCATTTTTGGAATTATTATCCATGATAATATAGTTTTTTTATACAACTAAAAAAAATTTATCTAAAAAACAACAATATTAAATTACAAATTAAAAACATTTTATATAAGGAGGTTAGTTGAACTAAAATTATTTATAGTATATGAGTCATATGAAATCTATTATCATGTTATTTATATAATCAATATATCATTTATCGAAAATTTAGTTAGAAATTGTTATTTATTTATAACAAAAATATAAATTAACATTTTATAAATTATTCACAAATTACTAAATTATAAAAATAAAATATATTTTGGATCATAATAAAATATCTTTTTACCAACTGATAATCAATATAGATGTTTTTAGCACTGATTGACACTATTTATATCCCTATTAAATCCCATATTTACAATAGTGATTGTTTTAAAAGGACATAACATGATAAGTGATTTTTTAATAATTTTGTACCTGAAAGAAATTATATCATTTGAATGATGTGTCATTGCAGGAAAAAATTACCTTATATCAAAGGTGTGATGAATTTTGTTTGAAAAAGGTATCATTTATCTCATATCATACATGTGATAAATTTTGTCTAAAAAAGGTGTTATTTATCTCATATCATACATGATTTATTATTATACATGATATTTATCCCATGAGAAATTTGTACACTGAATATTTAACTCAGTAGATATTTATATCATATTATAAAAAATATATTATTATAAATGGAATATCACTCATGATATTTCATTTTGTTTTTAAATATAATATAATATGTGAATTTAATGTAGACGTTTGAAAACACTTGAATTTAAATAATGTTCCAAATTAATTTTTATCATAAAATTAGGAATTTTAATTTATTTGTTAAATGCATGAAAATTACATTACTTTCTATTTTTTCATCCCTATCATACTATTATATAAAAAATATTCTCACTTCCTATCTAAGATAACATTCCTATAAAAATTTAAAAAAAATACTTTCTTAAGTGATATATTATTTTAAAAAAGTTCTCTAAAAAAACTATATGAGAATCATTGTATAATAAGATCATAATTTAGAGATTTTTTATTTTTTTGAATAAGATTGTATAATATGTGATTTAACTTACCTGGATGATGATTTTTCTTGAGTATGAAAAAGTTGGTAAATAAAATAAATTTTATATAGCTAATTGAAAAATTAAAAATAAAAACATAAATGTTTTTAAGATAAGATATTTTTTTAAATTAAATATAACTTTTTTATATGTTTTATAACATTCAAAAAATTTATAAATATTAATTTTTCTATATGAAAATGTTTATGTTAATAATATTTTTCTTGTAACAAAATCGTTTGTGTCAATTTTAAACACTTATTTTAAAAAATAATTTAAAAATTTTAATATTCTACCATTAATTCATACAAATGATATTGAACCTCTTCCATCATGAAATTAAATTTTTATATTATAGTATTGTAGAATAAAATATAGACTAAATGTTGATGCATTAAGATAGAGATGAACTACCACTACATAAGGAACCAAAATTCATATATTATGAAATCTATTTTCCATTATCGTTGGGAAATCTAATGCGTTGATAACGTTCCCTCATGACCTTTTGAAATCCACATGTTGCATCCTAGAAATGCATAGTCTTTGTGGAACTTAGAGTCTATCAGTTGCAACATTGATTGAAATTTTAAATCTATTTTCCTTGAATCCTTTTCAAAATGAAACTAGAATGTTCTTATGCATGTGGCATTAATAGAAGGATGAAAAAAACATACATCATAAATAATTTTCAAGACTAAAAAAGTCTAATTAACAAACATTTATACATATTTGGGTTTATCTAGTGCAACCCTTAATTTGCACTAAGGAAAATGCTGATAAAGGGGTTACTTTTTTAGTGATAAAAAACGTTAAAAGAAGGTAATTTTATGAGTGCTATTATTAGCCATGATAAAAGTATGAATTTTATTACCGCTAGAATGATTATTTTTAGCACTGATAAAGGGTAAATTTAATAAAAAAGTCACATATAATTAAAATCATATGCTATTATATAAATAATTTTTTATTGGTTTAAATATAATATATTCTATAAAATATGAATTATATAATATGAAATATGTAATCACACTTAATATATGAAATATTTGTCAAAAATGGTTTATAAAATAAATAAAATTTAATATTATTTAAAAAAAATTAATTATTATTTACTAATAGTAACTTAATAACAATTTGAAGATTGAAAAATTAAATACATTAATAAACTATTTAAAATAAGTTGAAAGGAGTAATTAAACTTTAAAAGACCACAACTTTGGATCTGAGTGTCCATTTGAGCTATACCACATATAAAATTGAAGATTGAAAAATATCGACATCATTGGGACTTGGGGGAACAGAAAGTTATTTTTTTGAGGTCATAAATCATCTAGAGGTCCTCTAAAATTGAGTTGTTTTATCAGGGTACCGTGATTGTTTAACATTTGATTGAATTCCATTCTTGTTTAAGGGAGTATTCTTACCTTTTTTTGGTGGAGACTCAAATTATTCACAATTATTATAAACATATGGATATTATGAAATTGATTTTTTTTTTCATTTTTTCTATTTTAATATTATTTATACTTATATATATACACATATTTAAATATTTTTAAACATTAACACGTAAAAATATAATTTTATAACTAATTTTGTAAACATGTTTACTTATAAAATATATTTATAAATAAAAAACCATATCTAAATAAAAAATAGTTTCCATTTTAATTAAAGAAAAAATATATGGATATTTTTTATACCAAGACAATTTGAATATAATGTTAATATATATATATATATATATATATATATATATATATCTGTGTGTTTGTCTATATTAACAAAAAAATATTTTTATTTTATATTCTAATATATGTATATAAATACTAAAATATAATATATATAACAAAAAATAATGATGTATAATTAAATTTATTGAAACACACATATGTATAAATATATATACATATATATGTATGTATATATGTATGTTTTTATTTATAAACACACAAAAAAGTAGAATATATTTTAAAAATGAATTTAAAAATAATTATATAAATACATTTATAAATATATAAGAAAAAATGTCATGAAATTTATATAAATAAATAGATATATCAATAAATAGAGAACAAGAAAAAATAATGAAGTGGTAATGGCACAAATATGTGAAGTTAAAGGTATTAGGTGAAAAACCAAGTGAAGACATAGGCACACTGGCATGAGAAAGAGGTTGCATATCGATAATAAAAGGTAAGGGGCTCTAGTGATGATAAAATTGTGTGTGTGTGTGTGTGTGGTGGGGGGGGGGGGGGTAAGTGCTAATAAAATAGGGGGATTTGGTCACTGATAAAAGGGGGTGGTCTCTATAGCCATCTACATGAAAACAATTATTTTTAATTTTTTTTAAAATTTTAGCAGCACTTTTTTAGTGCTAATTAACCGCACTTTTATCAGTTATTTTTAGCACTGATAAAATTGTTCCTTATCAGTGATTTTTCATAAATGATAAATGAGACAAAATATTAATGTCACTTATATCATTAGTTATTTGTTACCGATAAAATATATTTATATCACAGATAAATGGAGGATATGTAGTAATGATCATCAGAAAGGAAATAATATCATGAATAAAAATACTAATTCCAACTTATGGAAACTATAGAATGACTATATTTTGGTTGTATCCAAAATAGGAGCTATCAATTTTCCTTCAACAACCACTATTCTTATTAATGCATGATAATTTGAATGATATATTTTAAACTCTACTATAAATAATCATTTCTAGTGCATAGATTGATCTTTGTCGATGTTGAAAAATGATGAAAACTTAAGCATCATAAAATTCTTAAGGCCATTATCAATGCTACAAATATTATGATCCAGAAAAAATTAATTTTCTATCGAATAAGGATACGAAGACCCTCTTAAGTGATGTTAAGATTTCATGGAATCTTAAAAAATTCGGTTTCCTTGTAAAAACACATATTTATATAGGACTTATAGATTTTTGGATTGAAAAGAAGACACTATTCGGGGTTCAACCAGTCACCATTTCATAGATATTTTCACAAAAATTGATTTGGTATGTGGTTTAGTATAAATAGAAAACCAAATAAAAAGTTATAGATGTTGGAATTCTAATTCATTATTTCAAAATATCGTAGATCATTTATTAATTTGTTTAATTTTTATGGAGTGTAATTCTAATTCAATTAACCCACCTAAAGATTAGTGGTTTCAATTTTTTGGGCCTAAATCATATCTCTTGAAAAGTATAAATCTCTTGTATACCAATTTTAATAAACAAAAACACTTCATCAACTATAAAAAAACATCTAGATTTCCCATACCAGTCAGTAGCAGAACATATCATCTACATGAAAATAGAAAAAAATTACAGAAAAACAAAAAGAAAAAAATTTATAATTTAAATGAATTATTCATTAATAAATTTAATATTTAATAGTTTAAATTTATAACATTACTAACCACCTGTCACCTACTTTCTCCATTTGCCTTCAAAAATCATCTCCACATATGGTGTTTCCCCACATGATTTGTTATATGGGGTAGGAACTATTAATAATGGTTGGTGTCCAGCCTCACCAACCACCTAGTGTTATAAGAGAAGAGTAGGTGGTAGTATGGGAGGAGGGTTCATATATAAAGGGATCTTCCCAAATGATTTCATATCATCTGGCTCACCATCTCATCACCAGTATTCCATCATTTTTTGGGGACTTTAAGGTGTCAATTTACCCAAATATTTAAGTAACTGATTTTTGGTGTTTCCTCCTTGTAATAGTGTGGGGGGTGTGTACCCTCTTTTAACCATAGTGATCCTCCTATTTTCATGTGGTTTTTACTAATTTATTTTTTTGGGGGTTTCCCCACATTAAATATATTTTCCTCTATTTAAAAAAATTTCACATTATTTTTTCTCACTATTATCACCACACCAATGAGAATCTACTTTGAGTCCCCAAAATTTGTATCAGATGAAGGTTTTAACACAATGTTGTTCACTTTTTTAGGGTATTATTAATTCTGATAAACTTGAGTATTCCATGTCTTTGTAACTCCCATTGATCATTCATATCCTAAAAAAATTATTTATATTATTTAATAAAATTTTGTGAAATAGAGGAGGTTATGTATTGATGGAGTATCCATTTGGTGGTGATATTCAAAATCAAAAAACTCAATAGGAATAATTTTCCATTGTGGAAAATGAAGATGCATGAAGTGTTGGAGAAGTACAATGTTCTATTGGAAATCATCAAAATACCACCTGTTGTGATGACTAATAATGATTCTAGTGGGAGACCGAAACTAGAAATGCCTGGAAATTTGAAAAGTACTTATAAAAAAGTTGATATAATATCTAGTGAAGTGAAAAATACTACTAGAATTAAGAAATATCTCTAAGATGCATGGATAACTGACTTGAGAGCAATATGGCACCAGACATCTCAATAAGAATGGTTTGATCAGTATGAAAATATTCTGGAAGGATATATTCCTAGGTGAATGGTAACACATTAAAGATAATTATATTATATACCATTTTAATTAAGATTCGTGATGTAATAATATGAACCATCTAGGGAGTACACTATCAGAATGTCCTAAAGAAGAACATATTGTTCTTGGAACAATTTGAGGACATCAGAAGCAAGAATCCTTTTGAGAGTGGAGTGGTAGGAGTATTTTTGGAGTGGATTTGTGCTGTTGAAGTCAGATACAATCTCAAATAACCTACACATCCTTACGATTGATTAATATGATGAACATATAGTCGTCACATCAACTACTTCAACGAAAGTGATGTTGAAGTTATGACATCAGAATTTGTCCATATGTTAGAAAGAGGCCTGAACATTTTTGTTGATCAAAATTTTTTGTTTGGGATTATAATGGAATCCTTACCATTTTGTGAGAATTGTTTTTTGAGAAATAAACATAGGTTAATGTTTTGGATTTCAACAATGAGAAGTAAATATATCATATATTTTATTCAATCTAATGTTTGGAAAACCCTATTTATATCCTTGGGAGAGGAAACCTACTTTGTATCCTTAATTGATGATTATTACAAAAGATTTTGGGTGAACCCATTGAAGAGGAAGTAATATGTTTTTTATGCCTAAAAACATTGAAAGCATAAAAGGAAATTGAATCTGGAAAAAACATGATGTGTTTAAGGACTAAAAATGGTGGAGAATATAAAAGCGATAAGGTTGATACTATTTCTGGAGGAATCAAGAGACAATTCATAGTGCTGTAAAATACTCAATAGAACAGAGTGAAATAGTGAAATAAAAAGAACCCTATTGGATATAACATGGATGATGTTGAAGACATCATGAATTGTTAAATATTATTGTGTGTAAGTAGTGAATAATGGTGATACTCACTGCTTCTTCCCAAAATTATTTGGAAATTCCTACAGTCTTCAACAACACCCTTATTTTATCCATTATAATTCTATTTATTTTTTCTATGAATCTATTCTATTTATGTGTGTATGCCAACAATAAATGTTTCTTAATGACTTCCTATTGAAAAAATGTATCAAACTCCTTCTTGTATTTTCTCCATCATTGTTAGTCCTTAAAAATTCGATGTTCTTTCGAGAATCAAGTTCCTTATGTGATTTGGATGTTTTGATGACTTCAAAAACATCTACCTTTATATTGATTGAGTACACCCAACATCTCATGAAATAATCATTAATGAAGGATACAATGTGCCTTTCTCCTCCCAGGGATATAATCATTGATTTACAAATATTGGAATGGATCAACTCTAAGATATCTTTTCTTCTCATTATTAACACCCTAAACATTAATCGTTGTTCCTTGTTCTAAAAATTGGATATGTTTTTGATTCCATAACATCATCAATACTACCGTTGAGGTATTTGGTGTGACAACTATCTCTGCCTCATACGTGTCACCCAAAAGCATGTACAGATTCTTAGAGATCTTATCTGCACTAATCACCATATAAAATCCATTGAAAATTAACATCACTCTATTCTTGGTGCACGTCTTTCATCTTATGACATCAAATTATCCTAAAGAAAATATGTCATTTTTTTGGCCCTTCACATGGAGTACTCCTTGGATGGTTTGTACTATCTCATAATGAATCATTAGTGAGATGGTACTGAGTCCAATGATCTTCAATGTGTGATCAATACCATGTACACAGGTTCTTATGGGATAGTTTCATACCAATCAAACCATTATTTTCAAGATGTCATGTTCCATGTTTCTCGTGAGTCGATTATCCATGCATCGTTGACATGTTTCCTGCTTCAAGCTGTCTTTTACACATCACTGACTAGTATATCTCCTTTTTTAAAATTAGTCACCAAATTTCCATCCATGTCATGATTTGGGCTCCCACTAGAACCATGATCTATCTCCACACTTGCAGGTATTTTGGAAATCACCCATATATATTTATCTATCCATGAAACAGCCTGTATCCTCATTTTTCATAACATAAAATTATTCCTATTGAATTTTTTGATCATGAATTTTTCCTCCATATTGGTGTTCCATAATTAAAAAAAACACCTCTATTTATTAATGGTGTATTTAATAATTTCAATAAATTTTTATGATGCAGAAGATCAACCATAGTCATTATCACAAAGCATACTCAAATTTAAAAGAATTAGTTATACCAAAAGAGGTGAATAACACTAGAAAAAAACATCCTCTGATACCACTTATTGAGATAAAAAATGATTTTTCCACTTTTGTGGTGATAATAGAGACATAAAATAATGTGAAAAAATGCACAAATTGATGACACTGGATATAATTTAGAAAAATTATTAAATTGAATGAACTAAATACCACAAGAAATTAGAAATATCATTATGGTTAAAAGTGGGTACACACTCCCTCACTATTACATGGGTAAAACCATCATAAATATATTTCTTATATAAATGGGGAAACCCCCTCAAAAAATACGACACATAAATGATGGACTATTGGTGATGAGATGGTGAACGTGATTATTTGAAACTGCTGGGTAGGAGCCATTTAAATAGGCCATCTTCTCCCCTCCAGCCGCAGATCTTCTCCTATCCTGCTAAGTGGATACTGAGGTAGGTCATATACCATTCTTACGATTGTCATCCCCCTTTGAAAAATCATGTGTTGGAGAAGGAAGAAAGCGACGAACGTACAAAAAACACAAAGATAACAAAGAACAGAAATAAATTATCTTTTCCTTTAAACAATCATGTTGAACTAAAGTGGATGCACAGTGATAAAATAAAATGTGTACAGAAAAAAATAAATGTTATCATGAAAAATATTTTTGTGAAATACCCAATGAGAGAAAAAATGTAGGACCTAGTACTAAAAGAATATCCCTTATAATCAATGAGTACACAGTAAAGACTCCAAAAATGAATGGGATCTCAAAATTATAACTATCAGATATAATAGAATAAAATAACACTAGACAAGAGGGAAAAATGAAGATCTAACTAAATAACATCATCTATGAATTAAGAGAAAGCCATAAATATGATCATATAGATCCGAATATCATCTACTAAATAACCAAGTACTATAAAATCACCAGTATCAAATTAAAACTGATAGTTGATCAATGATGGTCACAAAAATAAAACGTTCTTCACGTATTGAAATCATCCCATAAATCCTAACCACTACCTCCATTTTTAAAGAAAAAAACATCAGTACAAATATACATAACCTCCCTCAAAACATGTCTTTGACATTTTTTATCTCAATAGGTGTATGGTGCACTAAATGAGGTGGTGCCGAACCCCACCTCAAAACAAATCTTTTCCTTTTTTTATTTTAATAGGTACGTGGTAAACCAATTGAGGAGGCACCCAAGAAAAATTCTCCTTCAACTCATGTGGGGATCACTGCCAAGCCTGAAATATATTGAAAAGTCTCAAATTTACCTCTGGGTAAAATCATTGTTAACATGTCTATCCCATTATCATCAGTGTGGATCTTCTCTAGATCCAACTATCTCAAATAAAGGACATCGTAGGTCCAGTTACACCTAATATAAGTATGATTTTACCTTCCATGAATACTATTTTCATTCCAAAAAATATAACTATGACTATAAAAAACTAAAACATACATCTGTTGATTAAAATTGAGATATTGAATAAAATTTTACATCCACACATTTTTTTCACTCCTCTGTAGCTACAATAAACTCATACTTTTAGGTTAATAAAGAAATACATATCTAAAACCAAAAAATCTATGATACAACCCCTAAACAAGTGATTCAATAGCCTGAATATTACTTCCTCAAATCCATATCTCATGCCATATCAGAATATATAAAGCCATAAATTATAGGTTCCAGTTTTCCGAAACACAATCCCAGATCAGATGTACCATGAAAATAAAAAAATATATACTTCACTATTATCCAATTCCCATACTTGTACTAGATATAAAAAAACTAACCACAACAACTACATGATATAAATTAGTTCTAGTAAAACCCATCACATGCATGAAATATCCAATAGAAGATGAATAATGTGGGTTCTTCATCCCATCTATCTCTACATTAGTAGATGGTGACTGACTAGTACTGATCAAGAAATTTTAATTCAAGAGGTGTAATAAAACATTATCTATGTCTATAGAAAATCATTGAAGAACCTTCTCAATATATCTATCTATATATAACCATAATTTCTTATACTTTCTATCATGGGATATCGACATGCCAAGAATCTGTCATAGTGGCCCCAAGTCTTTCATCACAAAAGTCTCATAAATATCCTTCTATAATCTATCAATAATTGAAGCATCAAGAAAAAAATGATCATATCATGAATATAAATAATTAGTGTAATAAAATAATCAACAATAAATCTATGAAAAAAACATAAATCTCATAAGATGTCTTCCTGAATCCCAGATGAAAATGATACATTCAAACCTCTTATACCATTACCTTGGAGAGGGATTTAAAATATGAAAACACTTATCTAACCTAAATACATGACTCTCTATATCTATTTTAACAAAACCTTCTAGATTATCCATATAAATATATTCCTCAATGTTTCCATGGAGGAATGTTTTCTTCACATACATCTTTTATATTTGTAGATCCAAACTAATAACCAAACCAAGAACAACCTGAATAGATGAAATTTTGATAGCATGTGAAAAAATCTCATCAAAATAAATACCTTTCATCAGATGGAATCCTTTAACAACTATCTTTTCCTTGAATCATGGAACAGAACTGGATTATTCATATTTAGTATGATAAATATGTTGTTTTTTCAAATATCTTTTAGCTCTCGTAAACTTCACAAACTCAAAAGTATTCTAGTTTAGTAATGATCTCATCTGATCATCTATTATTGCAACCCATCAATCCAACTGATCACTTTCCATCCCATCATCAAATGATTATGGTTCTCCCCCTCTAGTGAGGATCACATACTAATCATTTGAATACCTAGTAGAAATGGTATGATGTTGAGATGACCTCTAGAGTTGAACTATGGGTTCATTAATAACCCCTGTAACTATATCATCAGAAACAAAAGGTTCATCATAAATATCAACACCAACCTATTCACCAGGAACATCATTCTTCACATCAAAAAAATCATGAAAATAAACTATATGATGTAAATGTGAATTAGAACTAGTCTTAATAGGGAAAAACCCATCACAAGATGGAGAAGTATAATTTTAACAATTATCAATATTATGAATTTTATGATCCTCCTTAAACATGACATCATGGATTCTCAAAATTATCTTCAATGTAGGATCATTGAACATGTACCCAAAATAATCATGTGCTTAGATAATAATAATATATTTTCATGGCTTACTTTTAAACTTAGATCTCTCATCTCTACGAACGTGAACAAAATACTTTAAAAAAATGTATGTGATCATACCTGATCTTTTTTCCATAAAATATCTTTAAGAGTGTATGTCTACAAGAAACCATAGGGGATAAATTCATAATATTTGTAGATGTAAATAAATCATCTCCCCAAAAATTTCCTGGAAACATTGCTTCTAAATAAACTCAATAAAATTATTTTGAAAAATCCCTATTCATACACTCAGCTAAAACATTTAGATGAGGTGTCTTGGGAGTATTATTTTAATGCTAAATATGTTCTGGTTTTCAACACCGATCAAATAGAACTCATTACTCACCCCCATTATCAGTGAAAATACATTTCAATTTCTTAAGAGATCTCCTCTTAGTAGAAACCTAAAATTGCTTAAAAACACTAAGCACCTAACTTTTGGAATTCCAAACATAATCCAAAAGCTTACATGGGTTTATATAAATAAATGGTAGAAAATAAATACCTCCACCATATGTATTACATTTAAAATGAGGATAAACATCATAATGTAATAATTCAAGTACCCATTTCTTTTTAAGAAAAGGATGACTAATAAAACTCACTCTGATCTTTTTTCTAACCATACAATGATCACACTTTTCCAATTTGAAACTATTTATATCTTGAATTATATTTATCTTGAACAAAAAAACAATCGAATTCTCACTAATGTGGCTAAGATTCTCAGTCGTTACATTGATGAAACACATCACCCAACAACACATGAATTATCATAAGAAATAGAATCTCTATACCAGTACAACACAAACTGCTTCTTCCCTCAATACATAAGAAAAAAAGATTAAAATATTCTATTTTACATCACCAAAATTATTGATAAAACTATTGTCGTCAAGAATGCAAGTGGAATTAAAATTTAGAAGAATCTCAAGTGCATGTAGAACATTCTTCAAAATCATCTTACTTCATGTGATGGTCACCAAGAAAATAGTTCCAATACCAAAAACCTCATCAGGACCATAATTATCCATATTTAAAATCCCTAATTTACCAGGGATATAATATATAAATATATACTTCATAGATTCCATCTTAAAAAATAACCATTATCCAATACCTAATAAGAATGATCAGAAGAAATATTAATGGAGTCATAAACTATAACACGATCAACCATGTAATGGAAGTGACATGATAATCTCCATCACCACTTACTTCTATTTGTTTTCCTTTATTCTATTTTCTCATTTTAGATAATTGAAAAAAAAATTAACATGTTCATTCTTTCTATAATGATAAAATTCAAACGGTATGTTCTCTAACCTGTATTTACTTCTACCTTATATCTTACCTTATCTGCTCTACCTTGATTCTTTTCTTAGACTATCCCCTGTACTCTATGGCTAAAATATCTATTGAATATTTCTCCAAAGTTCATCTCTTAACATTTTCATTCAAAATAGAAGACATAAAAAACTGAATGTCACCACACCATCAGGAGTATAGCCTGTTAGAGGAACATGTAAATTCTCACAATAGTTTCTAAAGTGTCAATAACAAAAGTTCTAAAAAATAATCATCAAAATTAATACCCACGATATAAAATTGATCAAAAAATATTTCATATTCACTCAAATTCTGAGAAATAGACATACATTATTTTCAAATGAAATTCATCATTTTTTTTGACAAGAAATAATTTATTATTTCCTATCCTTGAAGCATAGGTAGTCACAAGCTTCTCCCACAATGTTCTAATGTGTGATAAATTGAAAATATGGCTTCTTACATTGTATTCAACCTAATAGAGAATGAAACCACAATCAATATCATACTCAGACTCCCATTATTCATCTGAAAATCTTTTTGGCTTATGAGTACAAAACAACAGAAGATGCATTCGTTTAACAAAGAGAATATCATTCTTTTTTAATCGCCACATATGGTAGTTGGTACCATTCAAAATAATCATCTGACTATCATTAGATTCTATAAAATATATTAAATAAAAACCAAATTCATGGATAAAATATGTTTGTAATGGGTTTAAGTGACAAACACGCAAAAAACCGCAATAAAAATGCCTAGTGAAAATAAATTTTCATTCCCTTCAAACAACCCTACAAAATTAAAGCAATGGCACAACAAGCAAAAAATATGTGTTTAGAAAAAATAAATGTTGAAACTATAAATTAATACATGGAAACCCAAGTGGGGTAAAAACCATAGGACCTAGTCTATAAATAGGATCCACTATAATCAATGAGTACATGGTAGAGAGTCAAAAAAGGAAAGGGATCTCAAAAGTATAATTCTATGATATAGTAGAATAAAATATCAATGAATAAGAGATGTTGAAAACATATATGAAAAAATAACATCATCTATGAATGAAAAGAAAATAATAAATCTGAATATATGGACCTAATGATCATCTATTGAATAAATGAGTGCTGAAAAATGAACAAGATCATAAGAAAATTCAATATCAATCAATTATAGTCCCAAAAATGTAACTTTCGCATCGTATTTACATCTTCCCTCAAATCCTAGATGTTTCCTCCCTTTAAAAAATCATCCACATAATGACTCATAACCCCCATCAAAACACACATTTGACTATTTTAATTACAATAGGTGCATTGTTGACCAATTGAGGAGGTGCCCCAAAATCATGTGGGGGAGGAACCATCTGTTGAAAATAATTCTACAGATAGATGGTTGAAAAAAGTGACACGATACCATCAAGGTTATATCTAAAAAATATTATATTTTAAATAAATTAATCAATGCTTTTTTAAATTATAAATTTTATGGTTTCATATTTTTAATTTTATTTTCTATTTTAAAGTTGTGGTATATTGTCCGACTAACTGGTATGAGATATTTGGATCAATTAATTACAGTTGAGGAAGATTTTTTTTCTATTCAGACTTGTATACGGTATATGGATACTTGTCGAGAGATATATTTTTAGAAACAAACAAGTGAAACCACTAATATTAAAGTGGGTTAAATGAATAATAATTACATTACCTAAAAATAAATAAATTAATAAAAGATCTATGATATGTTGAAATCATGACTTGGAATAAAATTGTCCATAAAATTGTATCCTAGGGTGTTTTTGGTCTTTAACTTATATTAAATAGATATTTGTGGAAATAGCTACAACATAATTACTGTGGGTGACCCAAACTAGTGTCCTTTTGAGGTAAAAAAGGTCTTTAAGGCCTCTGAAATTTATTTTGTTTAACGTGGTACCCTAATTTTGTAATGTTCAACGGAATTTCCACTATAATTTAGGGGTAATTCTTGTCTATTTTTGATATAGAATGAATTTTTACCATGACTTAAATATTTATCCTTAATAAAGGTCTCTTAATGTTTATCATACATATATAATCAACAACTTTTATCATTGAAAATGCTCTTTCTGATCACTAAAAAAGCATATTTTATAGTTTTTATTCATATATATCCTCCATATTATCATCAATTAATTAGAACATGTGTTTTTGAAGGCCAATTTCTAGCTCTTGATTCAGGGAAAATAAAAATATGGTAATTCCATAGATTCCTTTTGTTGGGATTAACATTTTTATTCATGATATTATAGCCTTTATGAGGTTCAATACTATATATCCCTTATATATTAGTTCTAGAAATCAATTTTATTAGTGGTAAAAAAGTGTTGATGTTCAATGTGATATAAAAAGGGTAGCACTGACAATGTCCCCTTTTATCAGCACTAAGAAAGTGTTGATAAATGTTTTTTTTTCTGTAAATGGTTTCAGGAACCCTCTCTATTTTAAATGCTCGAAGACCCCATTTTATTAGAGATTATCCCTAAAATACCATTTTATTAGTGATGGATCCCCTTTCATTTTATTAGAAAGTGACAACCTCATTTCCATGCATGTGCGCCTATGCCTTCACCTGGTTTTGAAGATGGGACCTCTAGCTTCAGACATTTGTGCCTTTAACACATAGCTATATTGTCTTATTATATATTTTTTGATATATCAATTGATTTATATATATTTTGTAAAATATTTTATCCAAATATTTATATATGTATTTATAATTTTTTAAACTATATTTATAAAATATGCTTGATGTGTGTTTGTATGTTTATAAATCAATACATATAAATACACATGCTAACATAAATATATATAATTATACATATGTGTGTGTGTCTATAAATATAATTATTCATATTTATATTTTGTTACATGTATTATATAGTAATTTTATTTAATTATATTAGAATATAAGATAAATATATATTAATTTGTTTATATAGAAACAGACACAGAAAAATATATAAATATTCATAGATTTTTACTTAAAATAAAATGGATAGTATTTTTTTTATTTAGACATGGTTTATATATTAAGATATATAATTAATACATAAATATGTCAATATATTTATTTATAAAATTATTTTTTATGTAGAAATGTATAAAAATAAGTATATATATGTATATATTTAATTTTAAATAAGTGTACTATTTGAAAAATATTAAAATTTGAATATCATAATATCCATATGAGTGTAATAATTAAGAATAAATTGAGTCTTCACCAAAACAACATCAGTATACTCCATTAATTGAAGATGAAATTCAATAGAATGTTTAAGAAATAGGGTTCCCCATTAAAAACTCAGTTTTTAAGGCTTTAACGACTTTTATTGACCTAAAAAATGATTAATAGGTACACCCATGTAACCATAGCATATATCTGTTCACAAGATTTCATTTGATTTGTGGTTGAGCTCAAACAGTCACATGGATCTAAAGTTATGGTTGATTTAAAACTAAGTCATGTATTCAACTTATTTTATATTTTATATTATTTTATAGAATTTTCTTATATTAAAATTGTTATTAAATAACAATTACTAAAATATAAAAAGAAAAACTTTAATTAATATATTTTTTAAATATTTTATAAACCATTTCCACAATATATATTATATATTATCATTAATTACATATTTCATATTATATATATCATATTTCATAAAATATATTATATTTATTTAAATAAATATATAAATATATATTAATTTATGATTCTTAATGATTTATAAATTTTATTTGAGATAAAAACAATCATTCTTGTGGTGATAAAAGTCATACTTTTATCGGCACTAAGAAAAGCCCTGATAAAAGTACTTTTTAACAACACTTTTTACCACTGGAAAAAGTATCCCCTTTATTAGAACTTTTTTAGTGAGGATAAATGGTATAATTAGATAAACCCAAATCTATGGAAGTGTATGTTAATTGGACTTTTTAATCTAACAAATCATTTATGCTGTATGATTTTTTCATCCTTATATTAACACCTCTTGCATATGACCATTATGGTTTGATTAAAATAGGTTTTAAGAAAAGTGGATTTAAAATTAAAATATATGTTTGAAGAAATGGAATATAAGATCAATAATGAAAATTCAACACTTATAATTTAACATGTGGATTTTAGAAGGGTAAGAGGGAATGTTATCAACACACTGGATATCCCAATGATAATGGATAAGACATTTGGGAAAATAGGAATTCTAGTTTCTTATGTTCTTCTTATTATTTTATCACATAATGTGGCATCATTCAGTCTATAGAATATGATGGAATATAATAATATGATAAATTTAATTTGATGTTGGAGGAGTCACTTTTGGATCTATGTGAATTAATGGATCTAAATGAAAGAGGGCCTCTGTATGACTATAATAGAGGCTCCCTCTATAATGCCACTTAAAAATAATTTTATCTCCTTCCTCTCTCTTATTGTAATGATAACATTTTTTAGATTTGGGTTAAATAAAATTAAAATTAATGATTTTTTAAAAAATAAAATATAAATTTTATTGAGTTGTAATAAAAATGTAGTATTTTTTTAAATTATTAATTTTTTTATTTTATCAGAAACATTAATTTAAAATATTATTCTAAATAATTACTATTTTTAATAATTTAAATTTTATAATTATATATATATATATGAATATATATTTTAATGAATCACAATATTATAAATAATTGTAGAAAATTTTAAATTTTAAATGTATTTTTTTAAATGAGGAATTTAGAATTGACATAAACCATTTTGTTGCATGAGAAATATTATGAATGTAATCTTGTGAATATTGAGACATTTATATTAATAAAATTTTTGAATATTATAAAATATATAGAGAATTGATATAAAATAGTTTGATTAAAATATTTGATTAAAAACATTTATGTTTATTTGTTTTATTTTTCTTCGTTTAATATAATATATATTTTATTTCTCTATTTTTTCAATCAAGTGAAATCATCATCTAGGTTAGATAAATCTCATATTTTAGAGTCTATTTAAAAAATAAAAAATCAAAATTTTGATCTTCTTATATAATGTTTTTCATATAGAGTTTTTAGTGATCTTTTAAAAAATAATATAGCACTTTATAAAATAATATTTTTTTAATTATTATAGGAAATTTATCTTAGATTTCCAGGGAAATAATTTTTTATATAATAGTATGGAAGAGTTTCAAAATTTAGTTTGTAATTTTATATACTGGAATTTAATAAATAAATCCAAATTCCTCCCTCTATGGTATAAATTCATTTTGAACACTTTAAAAATTAGAGTGTTTTCAACTATCTGCTTAATTTCAGATATTATATTCTATTTAAAGACAACAACAAATACCTCATGAGTGAAATTTCATGTATAATAATATATCTTTTATAATATGAGATAAATATCTAATGAGTTAAATATTCCATTTATAAAAATCTCACGAGATAAATTTCATGTATAATAGTAAATCACATATGATATGAGAAAAACGCCACCTTCTACAAACAAATGTTATATCATGCAATATATGATATAAATTATACCTTTTTAAACAAAATTTATCACATTTTTTATATGATATAATTTTTTGTACAATGACACATCATTAAATTGATCTAATTTCTTTCATAACCTAATATATATAAAATTTTCATATCATATTTTATATTTTAAAAATAAAAACTATTGTAATCATGGTCTTTAATAACTTAAAAATAGCATCCATCAATGTTAAAAACATATATATTGATTTTCAGTAGGTAAAATATTATTTTATTAAGGTCTAATTTTTTTTAATAATTATTATCTAGTAATTTTTGAATAATTTATGAAATAGTATTTTATATTTATGTTTAAATGAAATCATATATCCTAGATAAATTTATAGTAACTTATATATGATTATACTCAAATACAGTCTAGATAGAATATAAAGTCCCGGACCAGTTATTAAATTTGAAAGAAAAGGATAACATGAAAATACGAAAATAGGCAGGGACATACAAAGAGACATGATCTCATCCAAAAAGTAAAATATGGATAAAAAAGGATCATTTACAGAATTATAATTAGAATTATCATCACCATCAATAGTTTCCCACTTCGACTATTATTTAACTTGATAGAGGATCCCAATTACCATCTCCTGGGAAATTTCCTACTCCGAATTGAGCTAGAACTTTTATGCCATGGATTATGAACTGGTAGGCACATTATTGAGTATATTAGAATAATTTATCCACTGCCTTCTTTTTATTGTAACAATAGCTAAACCATACCTATTGACCAACATGAACATTCCATTTAAAGAACCATCTTTTAATGACACAGGGTCACCACTTCCTCTATATCAGAGACAATTAGTGTCTAAAAAACCGTCTGATTCTTCTTTTCACTTCCATCATTCAAAATATATCCCCATTTACCATAAGTTTCTGAAAAAATGATGACATTCGAAATATCTTAAAGATAATTCTCTCTTTTCTAGACATGAGATTTAAATGATACATAAAAAATTCAAATTGGTGAAGAAAAATATTTTAAATTTTTTATAAAAATTCATATTGAAAATTCCACTAGATTTTTATATTTAAAATTTATTTTTAAAATTTTAATTAAAAATCCATTTTACATAAATGTCTAATTTTTAGTGATAATGAATAAATATTACATAGAAAATTCTATTTCAAAATTCCAATGATAAATTAAAATAATGATATTCCCAGAAACAATTAATTACAAAATTCAAGTGTTAAAATATTATTAAAAAGTAAGTTGAATATTTAGAAGGTTATTAATTTAGAAAAATTGGGAAGAAAGAAATCATAAAAAATTTCAAACTTAAAAAACATATAGCTTCAACAAGAAAATTTTAGTGAAAAGAAAAAAAAATTCATTAGAAAATTGATAGATATAACTTCAAACAATGAACATAATATTCAATTGAAAACATTTGAATTAAAATTTCATTATATCATTATAGTGAAATGTTTAAGTAATTAGAGAAGAATATTTTTTTAAAAAATTTCATGAAAAAAAACAAGCGATAATTTTCCCCCAAATTTTCAATAATTCAATTTGAGGGAAATACTAGAATATTCTAAAAGAAAATATTACAGGAAAATTCAAATTACATCCTACAATTAGTGTTTTCATTGAAAAGTTAATTCATTAAAATAAAAACTATTAATAAAAAGTGATGTGGTAATATTTTATAAAATATTTTCATTTAAAAATTGTAATAAAACTTTACACTAGAATATTCTTCAATTTAAATATTAAAATTCAATAGAATATATTAGATGAAATTTTCCATATAAAATTCAAGGTGAAATGTTTAATAAAACATTTCCCAAAAAATTTTAATAATAAAATTAAGAATCTCCATTTAAAATTTTTATATGATCACTCCCCGAAACATCCAATGGAACATTAAAAAACATTATTGTATGTTTCCCCAAAAAATACATTGGAACATTCATGGAAAATTTAATGAAAATTTAATTCTAAAATCACAGTGGATGTTTCCCTAAATATTCTAGTGTGATCTGTCACTAAACAATTAAAATTTAAAACTTTCAAAATATTTTGTCACTGAAAGTTTCATTTTTATTTTTGGTTTAATAAACCTAGTGAAAATTTTATAAAAACATAACTGATTAAATTATAAACTTTCCATAAATATTACAGTAGAAATATTCTTCGAAAAATTCATGTGAAATAATTAACTAGAAAATTAAAAAGGAAACATCAATCAGAAAATTCCAATTTTAAATTTATGTGGAAAATTACAGTGAAAAATTCCATTAGAATATTCTAATTTCAACTTCCACTAGAATCTATTTTAAATTTCCACCACAAAATTTCAGTTGAAAAAATCACTAGAAACACATAGTCTAATATTTTAATGGAATTTTGGAAAATTAAAAATTTAACGTTCACTATAAATTTCCTATTGAAATCGTTATTGGAAAATTCTACTTGAAACATATAATATAAAATTCAAGTATAATATTCCATTATAAATTTTCATTGACAAATCCTACTAGAAAATCACATAGGAATATTCAATTATAAAATTCCACGTGAAACATCCTTTGGAAAATTAAAGGTTAAGAAACCACTATGAAATGTCTATGAGAACATCCACTACAAAATTTTAGTAGAAACTTGAACTTCCACAAGAGAATTACAATATAATATTCTAATGAATTGTTTGAAAATTCACATATAAATTCTTCTATAATAAACCTATTGAAACATCTACTAGAAAATTAATATTGAAACTTCCAATGGAAAATTCCAAGGAATAATTACACTAGAAAATACTAGTCAAAATTTCTAATGGAAATTCCTATAGAAACTAACACTGGATAATTCCTATTGAAACATCCACTAGAAATTTCAAGCAGAAACATAAATTTCCATTTATAAATTCAAGTGGGATTTTTTTTGTTATATATTTAGTGAAAATGGTAACACCCACTAAAAATATTCCTTTAGAAATTTTCCAATAGAATTTTTCAAAATGATATTTTAACACAAAAAATTTGAACTATTATTTTTTAAAAAAATCAATAAAACCTAATTATGTAAAATAATGATACAATTTTATGATTTTAAAAAAATGTTTATGATTTTATTCTAATAAATAGTACTTGTTTGAAAAACAATATTAGGTTTTAAGAAAGTATTAAAGAAAATATATATATATATATATATTATAAAGCGTGTATTTTCTATTTTCCTATGTAATATGAATTATCAATATATATAATATTTGATCGTTTTTATGCACTTTCCATTTTTCTACTTGGCCAACATACACTTTAGTCAATTCCATCCATTGAATGCAGTGTGTGTTAAAAATCAAAAAATTTCCATATCATATTATTACTAGATAATCTCATATTTTAGGGAACTACATATGATATAAATCCCTATAAATATTCATTGATACTTGCATAATATTACACAAGTGAATATGTATTTTTTTATAATCTAGAGCACATTTCATCTATTAATAAAAATACTTCAATAATTATTTACTCCCAACATGCATATCCATAGATTTATTTGTACGTATAATTTTACTTTCCCATTGAACCATTTTTATTACATAGGATTTTTCCTATTTTTGAATTCTTTAGAGGTTTTTTCTATCTATCATTTTATATTTCTTTCTTAGAAAATGTAAACATCAATCAACGCTATACAAATAAGGTTATTTCATAAAGAGATTATATTTTAAAAAATCAAACATTTATTATTCTAAATTAAAAATATGGTTTAGTTACATCAAAGGGGTTTAAGTTTCTAATTTATTTTGTCCATTTTCATGTTAATTTTATTTATATGTCTTATTTATAACTATGGATCCTCCTATTAGTATTCAAATAGTATGTAGAGTGTGGTTGGATATAAGGAGATTCTTTTTATTCCAAAACATGTGTAGTTCACAACTACATATTCATGTTTACTACTAGAAAACTTGTATTAGTACTAAACAAAAATCACTATTAATGGGGGAACTTTTAGCCGTGCTAACTAAAATCAATGATAAATATGATCCTTATATGTTACAACTAAAATAACTAACAAAATTATACATTTTTTCATCACGCTTCTTATCAGTGATAAAATCCCCCCATTAACAGAGCTAAAAAATCCCTGATGAACGACACCATGAATAATTTAATTTATATATTCAAAATTATATATTTTTAAATATGATTTATATAATAAAAATAATACATATATGTTTTAAATTTAATATATAAATATGATTTATAAAACTATATTAAAATATAATTATTAGACATCTTATTTTAAAATTTTATTTATATAAAAATATCAAAATTATGTAATCCAAAAAATGTATAAAAATATTACAGTATATATTAAATAAAAAAATTAATATTAATGTAATATGATAATATTTTATTTGAACAATTATGTAAATATATAAATGAATTTATATTCCTTTAAATAGATTTCATCTTTGAAATTATATATTTATATTAATGTTAGAAAATGAAAAATATACACATATTTGTATCTACGTGTATGTATATGTATGTGGGTGTTTTTATGTATATGTATGTATAAGTTTTTCTGTGTTTTTATGTGTTGTGTGTGTGTTCATGTGTTGTGTGTGTGTATGTTTATATAGAAGTATGTTTGTGTATGTGTATGTTTATGTGTACATCTATGTATGTTTTTGTAAATATGTATGTGGATATGTACATATATGTTTGTACATGTATGTGTATATGTATGGATGTGGATGTTTGTGCATGCATGTGTATATGTATGTGTATGAGTATGTACATGAGTATGTTAATGTGTATGTGTATAGGCATGTGTATATGTAAGTGTATGTATGTACATGTATGTATATGTGTATATTTATATGTATGATTATGTTTATGTAGTATGTTCATGTTTTAGAATGTGTATTTAATATAATGTATGTGTTTGTGAATACTTGTATGTAACTGTATGTATTTACTTGCGCATGTAAGTTTAAGTGTAAGTGTATGTGTATGTGTATTTGTATGTATATGTATATGTGTATGGGTATGTGTATGTCTATTTGTGTATATATGTGTATTTGTATGTGTATGTTTGTGTGTATGTGTATGTTTGTAATGTGAATGTATGTTTGTTCATTTAATAATATTTATTAATTTTTAATATTTCTCCATTTTTAAGATTTTCTCTTATATACTCGGTTTTTATATTTATTAATTTAATATTTTTGTAATGTATTCAATTTTTCCTGTAATATATAAATTTCAAAATATTATTGTTAAATAATTTTAATATGTATGTAATTTATATAATTTATCTTTATTCAATTTTATTTTATTATATGTATATTTAAATCATTATAAAATCATTATTTAATCATCAAAAATATTTACATCATTACAAATCTCTGCTTTTTAAATTAAATTTATAATGTTTTTAAAATTCTATTTTAGTATTTATTCATTTTTAATATTTCATTATTTTATATCATTGTAATTATTCATTCATTATTTAATATTTTCTTTTCAATTCATTTATTAGAAATATTTACTCATTTCTCATTATGTATTCATTTTTAATACTTAAACAATTTTAATATCATCGCAATTTATTCATTATAAAAACTATTCATTTAATATTTTTTAATTTATTCATTTTTTAATTTTATTTATATATTTTAATTTTTTTATATTAAATATCTTCAATTTTTCTTAATTTAAAACATAAATATTTTTTATTTTTTATTTTAATATTTTTATTTATTTTAATCTTTTTTGAAAAATAGAGGGAAATTAAATTTGATGAATGAAGGTTCGGGAGTACAAGTGAAAACATCCATGAAGAAAAATTATCCAACCAAGTGTGAGGAACATCATAATAATACCGGGTTTCCAAAAGTGAGCTTCTCTACCACATTCTCTTTTAGTAAATGAGAAATAATAGGTCGGAACGTGGTGGATAAAAGATCATATCATAAAAACTAAAGGAAAAAAGACTGAAATCCCTGATTATTCATGAAGAGAGTGTTTATAACCAAAAGGAAGTCTGAATCTTTGAAGATGGAACTATAGCTACATCTAAAGAAAAAAACCAAACCAAAGTTGGCATCAAGGCCTTAATTATGAAGGATTCCAAAAGGCATTGTGAGAGGTATGAAAAGTCATGAAAATATTCCAAAATCGTCATGGGCTAAATCACAATTACCAAAAATTCGTTTCCTCAAGAGAGTAGCATCCAAATTATTTTTAAGGATTAATACCAAAGGGGGTGGATTCAAAATAAAAATTATAGGATGGGAACATGAGACTAGAAACTGGGAATCACTACTAGAAAACGAGGCTATAGCCACGATTTTAAACAAAACCGTGGATATAGGGTTTAATTTCAAAGGCTATAGCCACAGTTTCATGAAAACCTGGCTATATGATTTTTTCGAAATCTATAGCCACGGTTTCACCCAAACCGTGGCTATAGGGTCTTTTTCAAAGGGTTATAGCCACGGTTTGGGTGAAACTGTGGCTATAGGGTCTTTTTCAAAGGGTTATAACCACGGTTTGGTTAAACGGTGGCTATAGGGTTAATCTATAGCCATGGTTTTGGTAAAACCGTGGCAATAGGGTATTTTTTCATGAACTATAGCCATTTTTCATAAAAATCGTGGCTATAGATTGCCCACCCCTGCGCGGGAAAAAAATTAACCTGAGAAATAATGGCGGAAAGTTTTATAGACACGGTTTACATGATATAGCCATAGATTTTAATAATATATTAAACAATACATATATATATCCGCAAAGACGTCTTTGGAGTAGTGGAAAGGTGCTTGGTCTATATAGGGAAGGTACAGAGATCGAATCTCGATGGGGGAAAATTAATTTTGGGTTATAGCCACAATTTTATTGGGCTATAACCACGGTTCTAAACGGTGGCTATAACCCTGCTGCCACAGGGGAAAACCATGGCTATATCCCAATTGCCACGGTGGACAGATATGGGTGTTATAGCCACAATTTAGTGGAACCATGGCAACAGCGCTATAACTTTTAGCTATAGCCACGCCAATAGGTGCCACGACTAGCTGGAACCGTGGCTATAGGTTATAGCCACAGTTTTTGACCGTGGTTGTAGCTCAATTTTCTAGTAGGGAATATTTCCAAGTCTATTTATCTAGACAAGATGCCACCAGCTCATCCCAGAAATCACATCTTCTTGAAAACTGATTGAAGAAAATATTGTTTCTTCTCACCCAAATTATTAATGAAATAGTCAAAAAGGATTCCACTATCTCTACCAAGAGAGAGGAAGACCAAGACACATGCAAAGAGGGGAGGTTAGGATTCAGAGGGACATAATGATCTACATTCTAATTTTAAGAGGATCAAATGGCCCAAGATCCAAGGAATTAAAATATTTCATGAATGGACGATTCTAGAGAGTGCATATAAGGAGAACATGAGGGGTTGTTAGTAGAGTTGTGGTATGAGAGGAACTGAATGAAAGGGAGAATCCCACTATAAATAATAAACTAGAAGAAATAGCCCTTGGTAATGACTACCAAGAAACACAAGACATTATAGAACTGCTCACCTATAGGGTTCTCCAAGATAAGATCCAAAGTGTAGCAAATCTAACTGAATAAACACACGAGTATTCAAAATACTATCAGATGCTAACACCTCCATATCATTCAGGAAGGTAATACTCAAAATTATTTTTTGTCTCTATCATTTAACATTTTCTTGAGCTTCTTAATGCACCAATTACCACAAGTTTCATTGAGGATGGAGTAAACAATAACTTATTCAAAACCTGGAGTCACTAAAGGGGTTTCCATCAATCCCTCACCATCAAACAATCAAGGATACATTCTATTTCTGACCATAGATCCATTATCAATCCTTCAACCTATATCAGAGTGAAGAAGAGTAAAAGATCCCCAGATGCATCTCCAAAAGATGATGGGATGAGGGAACATTTCTGATTCTCAAGTGTCGGCATGGGGAAAATATTTTCCTTTGAGTATTCGAGTGAAAAGAGATTCCATTTAAAGAAAAAGCTCATAACATTTTTTATGAGAGTGCGTCACTAAATGAGGAAGGTACCTACGACTGATATCACCACAAGACTTGGTAATACAGAGTTTATTCCAAGACAACCAATGAATTTTGGTCTTCCCATTATTGATTCCCCACAAAAATGTAACAAAGGAGACATGGATATGGATAATAATTGAGGCCGGGAGTTTTAAAATGGACATGAAATAATAATGAATGGATTGTAAAAAATATTTTATGAGTATTTCTTTACCTACTTTAGAGATCCGTAAAGAACTCCATTCATGAATATTTTTTAGTCACCCTTTCAAGAATACATGTAAAAACTTATTTATGGATTGGAAAATAATATTAGAAATCTTGAGGAATTTTTTTCTCTTTTGAACCACTTGGAGCCATGAGATATTATTGAGATAATATTTCTTACTCACTAGGTATCTAATGATGAATAAAATTATACATTTTACTATATTGATTGATTTCCCAAAAGTTATCTCATAATGATAACTTAGATGGAATGTATAGGTAAATTTATCTCAGGTGGATCTTGAAAAAAAATGGAATCATTGGAAAAATGGAGATGAGAAACATTAGAGATTTTTCTACCTAATGTTTCCCCAAAAAAAGAATTACTCTTGATAGATTATAAAATTATATTAGGGAAAACAACAGTGAAAAAAATAAATAGGAATGGGGTGGGATGATCCATTGGTGGAGACCTCTAAAGGTAGTGATGCTTTGAGAAAGGCCCCAAGTGATTTTGATTCTGAAAGACACTTTGGTGGCACATTGCATGATAATATTAACCCATTTTGGGAATAAACCATTTTTCCATGAAAACCAACAAAAAAGGCCAATCAACTCTATTGTAAGTCTTAGTCATGTCAAGTTTCTATTCCCTGATACCATTATTTTTGAAATAATAATTCTTCATGGAGTGAAAGATCTATTTTGAAATAATAACATTTTTCATGATGATACTTTTATAAACAATTCCACTTTGTTTTTTGGAGAGAATCGATGGAATGGAAGAACATAGATGATTCAGCAGAATATTAGAAATGATAGTGCCGAAAACATTGAATAACCCAATGCGACAGAGAACTAAATCCTGAGGGGTGGTGGGTTAATTTTGGGGATGAGGGTGATGATGGTTTCATTCCAAGTACCAATGTCAGAAACACCATCCCAATGATCCCTCATAAGGGTTGATATATTGTTTCTGATAAGATACTAAATGTTTTTGAATTAAAGGGAATGATAGTCATCTAGGCTAGGAGATTTTTTAGAATGAATTTTCCTGAGCACCACCAGGGTTTCCTCATCAGATATGTCAGGAGCGAGATGAAAATTCATAGTCTTAGTTATAACTGGTTTAACATAGGAGTAAATATCACATCATATGAAAGGCTCACCTACCTTAAATATATCCTAAAAAAGTTTAATAGTATCAGGGATCTCCCCCAATTTGAAAAACTACTGTCCAACAATATTATTAAAATTGGTGAGAGAATTATTACAATGCCTCACGAATTCCAACAAATGAAAATTGGTTAACTTAGTGTCACATTCTTTGATGTGGATTTTTCATTTACGCAGAGCCCAAAAACATTCATTATTGTGGAGATCCAAATCCAACTCCAGTTCCATAAATATGATTTTGGAGATGAAGGCATCTGATGAAGGAAAATTGTAGAGGGCACTCAATTTTCTTTAAATGATTTCAAAAAAAATATTTGGTTGGTGATTCAAATGGATTCTCCATTTTTTCAAGAAAAAAGACACTTACTAAAGCTTTTAACACATACTCGATTAACCCACACTCCATCTCAAGTGAACCACATCCTCGTATTATTTTTCCTTGATCCAAAAATAAGAAAATATAAATCATCTTTCATGTATTTATTTTATTTTTCCACATAAAGAATGGATAATAATTTTATAGTCATTTGTTGTATAAAAATCCATGTGAGACAACCAAAATTTCCAGAAAAAAATAGTGCATTCAACCGATCATAGAAACCTATCCAACCACTCAGTAATATTAGTGTCTTCTATGTTACCTCTAAAGAAAGTGAAGTGATTAACAGTGAATCCCAAATCAAAAAAGTTAATTAGTTGTGTTTCATTTTGAAAAATCAAGAATTTAGGTGAAGGGAATGTCAGCACCTCTTGTGTTTTTATGATGAAATATAATTTCATTAAAATACTATCCTAAGAGGAGAGGACCAGGGAGAAGAGAACACAATTTCTAAAGGATATTCCAAGATTTCAATTTTTCCCAATGATCCATACCACCATAAATTCGAATGAAGGACAAATTTATGCTATTAGGAAGTAAAATGAAGGTTTCCACATGGATTTAAGAGAAGAAGGAAACCCTGACATCCAAATAATCTTTTAGGAGGAGACAGAGGATGACTAATTGGCCTTGATGGGAGACTCAAAAAAACATCCTTGGAAACCAGTTTTTTTACAATTCTATTCATATCCTTTCTATCCAGTATGGATTCAAGAAAAAACCATATCTAGTTGAATTTTAGCATAGTCATGCTGGAACATCTGAAATGATTGTGGGTTTCCTATACATTGATAGTTCCATCTCAAAATCATCATTAGGATATGTGGGGTATGTGTAACACCTGGATGTTTTTATGAAATATTTTCTTTAAATAATTTTTATCCTTCAGTATCATTATTTTCATGTAATAGTGAGTTTAAATGAACCGTAATATGTCCATAAAATAATATTATCATTATATCATAGCTGTTAGGTTAGTAGAAATAATTATTACTAAATTATGAAAATGCATTAAGAATTCATTGGCTATTAATTATTTATGAAAAATATAAATCAATTAAATATTTTTATTTTTTAGTGAATTACATTTGGTAATGAAATTAATGTGTTATATAAATAATAAAATATTTTTTATATTCATACAATGGATATTTTAGTCATAGGGTATGAATAAAACCATATTTTATGTATAATGACCTTTTTTTAAGGCTAATTTTACACCTTTGAATGGAGAAACCATTTTAAATTAAGACTTTGGGACATTAAAAATTTCTATAAGACAACATATACATTTTATTTTGAAATCTAATATAAAAATTTAATTTAGAGAAAATTATGATATTTGTATGAAAAATTTCATGTTCTCATGAATAGTAAAAATACGGTAAATTTTATTTAAAAACAACTTTTTCATCTAGATGCTTTATATGGTTAAATTATAATACTGAATGGTTTGAAAGTATAATTAGAATATATGCTAACCATTTAATATAATTTATTTCATTATCATTAATTTTACATTGAATTCATAAGTAAATACATTTCAATCTTTTGTAACGTTTTAACTTTTAAAACACATTTTCTCATTTCAACAATGGGAATAATTTTAAATAAATTACTACATCTTCTTTGTTTTGAATTTGGAAAAATTGATTCCATTTTTAGAATAAGAAGGTCCAAATTGTAGGATAGGTACCTTTTATTTTTAGAAGTTATGAATAGTAACTTTAGTAATTATTTAATTTACCATGGTTAAAGGGTAAATTTGGTAAATAAGGGTAAAAAATAATAATTTAATAATATAACACTACCCTAAAACATATCTTAATCCTATTGGTTGAAATATTTTTGACCATGGGAATCCTTGGGTTGATTTTGCGACCCCATGGATTCACTTAGATGTGAAAATGACATTTTTTAAGAATTAATTTAAAGTATTGATAATTATAACCTAAAAATACATATTTTACTAAATAGATTTTAATATAGGGTTATATAACTTATATATATTTTTATAAATAGTCATTATAAATATAAAAATATTTCATACTTTATTTTATTTTATTTATAAATTTTAAAGATTATATAAATCATTTAATTTATGACACAAATATGATATAGTGATTACCTCATTAATGAAAGATTGAAATAAATGAATTTATAAATATTAAAAAAAAAATAATTTTTTTATTTGGATTTCATACAATAATTTTATAGATAAAATTGAAATATTTTATTTGATTTAATGCCTTATTTTCCAAGGAATAATGTTTTTATGATTTTGTAAAAAAGACAAGTATGAATAGTGTCCAAAATTGACACAATTCATAACATAAAAAATAAAATATTTTATTAAATTATATTAAAGTACTAAAAATATATGAATCAGCCAAATTTTTAAAAGAAGTCCCAATGTTTCATAAATAAAATTTTTTGGTCTTTTGATATGATATTGTATTTACACTAACCCAAATGATGTAAATAACATGATATCATGATAAAATTAAAAAGGGTAAAATAAGGGCTAAACCAAAAATATAAGGATACAAAAAATATTCAAAACATGTATAAAAATTATTGGATGATAGGAATTCGCACCAAAATCATCTAATATTATAATTAAATAATTTTTTAAACTTTTTAGTTGAAATTTAATTTATAATAAATTAATATTTTGAAGAGTTTCCTAAAGTGCACCTCTCATCTCTTATGAAAGGGCACATCCTCCCACTCCTCTTCAGTCCATTTTGAGATATATATCTCATCCAAGACCAACCCATTTCTCTTATAAACTTCCTTATTTACATTCTATAGGTTATTGTATTCTCAAAATACCAACTCTAATTCCCTAAGAGGAGATTTTAAAGAGGCACATCGAGGAACAGTTAATCTCTTCAACCAATTCTTTCAAATTTATTTCTTCTTCTAATTCGTATTATCTAGGTGTTTAATTATAATGTAATAAAATCAGTATCAATAATACAATTATATGTTATTATAAATATGAAACAACCCTATTTCACATTCTATCCATCCTAAAAAAATGAAATCACTGTTCGTGCGTACGTACGACTTACCGTCTCCACGTCTTGGTGTAATCTATTTTTCCTCATCACCTTACTTATATGGGTGTAATGATGGGAATAATAACTATATATGATTAATATAACATAATATTAATTGTGAGATACTATAAATCAACCAATTCAAAACTGGTCAAAATTCTGGGAATGAGATTGTCGCTTGTGCGTACGTACGACTTACCATCTCAACAGTGCGATGTGATTAATTATACACAATATTCATTAAATCATGATTATATAAATTAATTTAATGAATAAATATGATATATATTATACTAATACCATACTTTAAATGATATAACTATAACCTAAAATGAGGAACAATAACTTATCCGACAAAACATATATAAAAAAATATAGAAATAAATACCTGAATACATAGTAACAATAAAATGTTACTAACAAACAGATGAAAATATGAACATAAATGTTATCATAAAAATGTTATGATTATGGAATAAATAAGTAGTATTATTTAAATCATTGTACAGGAGGTTCAGACACATATAAAGCATATCAGACTTAAGGTAAGGGATTACTTTTCCAATCTTGTTTTATACAAGATTGTTTATTTGTAAATATCTGCTGGGTATATATTTATCATCCATGTCCATGTTTTATAAAAATACTCTCATAAAATGTGTACTATTTTGATATGTATATTTAAAGTTATTTTTACCTATTTTGACATTTACAACATGGTTTGGAAGGAATCTTTCTTTTTTTACCATACGATGTACTTTTTGACTTTTCAAGAACAATTATAAGGAGAATTTTATTTACCATATATAGAATGAATTGGTTTTTACATATTCATAAATAATTATTGAAATTAATCTCCATCTACATGTTTACTAGTTTATTTTCAACTCAATTATTTTCTTCTAAAATCGCACGACAATTTGAGAAAAGAAAGTGTTTTTGAAGAAGAAATGATATTTTCCTCAAGAACTAAGTTCAAGTGGGTTATCAAAATTATTTTCCATATATGATGACATATGGTTATGTTTATATATATATATTATAACATTAATATGATAATGTTTATGATTGAATTATTTTTATGAAGTCCATTTATCTTATATATATTACATTATGATGGAATGATGTTTAATAATACAATTTTATTCCATAGGTTATGCTAGGAAAAATGATTTATGTTTTTGTAGAACATTATAGAATAATTTCATTAAGAGATTTGTTAGGACAATATCTCTCTACAATGCCTTGGGTAAAGATTTATATCTCTTGTCATAGACATGGCTGGAGAGGAATGTTAATTTGGTTCAGTGATACATGATTGGAATGAGGATTGAACTCAGTTCAGTAATGGAATTTGTCTGCAATGATGGTCTTAGTAGTGAGACTTGACTAATATGAAATGATTCTTTATGCTTATGTGTGTATTCCAAAATTTCTCATGTCTTATGTTATGATTAATGGGATTACATTGCACTTCTATGATTTATCCCATGACATGATATTATGATCTCTTATGCAGGATAAGATTTTCAAATGTTCTATTCTTATTAATATTATATGATTGATATTTCTTTTGTTTACCCTTACTTAGAATTTAATATCACCCTTTTGTATGTTTCTTTTACCAAGAATAAAAATAAGGGTATTAAATATGATATTCCAAAAAAGAGTCAAGTTACGATGATATAAATTGGATATAATGTAGATGTTTTATGAACCAGTTGTTTGTGTTTCACAGTTTATAAAGATATTATACCTATAATGTTCTTTCATGGTTTTGTTATATGTTGTACGAAATAAGAATCAATTCTGAAGTAATAACAATTCATTTAAAGAATGGGTTGTTATAGCTGGTATCAGTGCAAAGGTATAGTTAAGATTTGAAAACTAGGATATGAAAGCCTTAGTAAGAACCCTAAGGATATTTCGAAGTATAGGATACAATACTAGTGTTTTAGAAATGACCATGAATAATCTAGGATAAAACATAAAGTGCCCAAATTTTAAATTTCATTCTTGATTATGTGGATTTACTATTATAATTAGTGTTTCTCACACTATGCTTCTTGGTTTTAGTCAATGGATAGTGCTCAAAGGAACCACATTAATGCTGAATGTGATGGGAAATGCAGTGATTGTCCCCCTGAGCAACCAAATGTTATGTGATATGGAATTCAAAATCATGTACCCATGCTCACACAACTTTCTCAGGATATTAATCGTGAGAGACATCCAAAAGAGAAATGGAGGGAGCAACACTATGTTGAATCCTTCAGGAGGAAGTGTCTGTCTTTATTCAGTAGATCTTCTGATCCATTCGTGGATGAACAATGGACCAGTACCACTAAGAATATATTTTTTAGTTCTACAATGTTTGGAAAACGATAAATTCATTTTAGCAGTATATCTTTTTGAAGGTGAAGCTGATCAATTATGGAATATTATCTAGAATAAAATTAAAAGAGATGAAATTGAGTCCATGGAATGGGATGAGTTCAAGAAAATAATTTTCAGTATGTAAGTTCCTCATATTCTTCAAATAGAGATAGTAAAGGAGTTCCTTGAACTTATGCAAAAGGATGATGAATCCTTCGGTACCTACGAAGAAAATTTTACAAGACTTTCAAGGTGCACTTTTGGAGTTACTATTCAACCTCAGAGTATGATTGGCCTATTGTTTAGTGGCTTAAAACCAAGTCATCGAAGGGCATTAGCCATAATGGACATCAATAACTATGAGGAAATAGTTTGGTGTGCTCTCAATGTTGAGATAGATATTGGTGTAACCCATCAGTCATATGGGTTTGATAAGAAGAGGAAAATGGAACTCAAAGGAAAACCTAAATTCTACACTAAAAAGAAGATGAGTTTTACCTTATGCTCAAAGTGTGGAAATAAAAATTGAGGGAATTGTTTTAAATGGAAAATTAAATGTTTTAAGTGTGTAAGTTAAGGTCACCAGGAAATTGAATGCGGAAGTTATGGGAAAATATGTCAATGATGAGAACAAAAAAAGGCTACATAGAATGAACCTCCTACACTTCAATGTTACAAGTGCAACTAAATGCGGAATTATCCCAATAAATGCCCTAATCTAAGGGTTTATGATGAACATTGACATCAAAATTCGCATACATCCAAAAATAAAGGAAAGCCACATGAAATTAAAATCAGTGATGTTGAGTAAGATAATGAAGTGGTTAAAGGTACACATACCATCCACTATAATGTATCAAATTTTTTATTTGATTTTGGATCCACCCACTCTTTTATTTCTAAAAAATATTAAATGGGTATAGTCGTATTACCTCAAAAATTAGATGTTGAGTTAGTTGTGACAACTCCTAATGGCATAACAGTCACATCAAAAAGTTTACAATTCTTCTTCGATTGAAGTTTGTCGGAAAGTACTTCCTACAAATCTTGTGATCCTTCCTATAGTGGAATTTGATGTGATTCATGGCATGGATTTTCATTCTTTATATAGAGCTCATATCAATTTCCAAATAAGAGAAGTCACATTTTATATTTTAGATCAATATACAATCCTCTATCGATGTAAGGATGAATATAACCTTCTAGTATAAATTTCTTCCATCTTATGGATCTTTAGTCCAATAAATGAAAGTTATTTATCTCAAATTTATGGTGAGAAACTCACGATAAATATTACACCCATTGTAAGAGAGTTTGACAATTCCTTTTTGAAGTAATTTTTAGGTCTTCCACCAAAACATGAAGTTTAGTTTTCAATAGAACTCTTAGTTGGTTCTATGCCTATTTCAAAGAAACAATACAGAATGGCCCCAATTGAGTTGCAAGAATTGAAGAAGAAACTCAATGATAATCTTGATAAGGGATTAATACACCCTAGTGAGTCACCTTGGGGAGCACCTGTTCTATTTGTTAAGAAGATATATGGATCAATGAGACTCTACAATGATTATCAGGAACATAACAAGGCCTCCATCAAAAAAAATATACTCTCCATGCATTGATGATTTATTTGAACAATTATGGGGAGCTAAGTACTTTTTTGGGATTGATCATCATTCATGGTATCATCATTGGTCAAGAAGGAGGATATACTAAAGATTACATCCCGTACAAGATATGGACACTATGAATTTATAGTGATTCCTTTTGGTCTTTCTAATGCCCCTGCTATCCTCACAGATCTAATGAAAAGAGTCTTTAGAGACTATCTTGATCAGTTTGTGGTAGTATTTATAGATGATATTCTTGTCTATTAAAAGACCAAGGATGAACATGAAGATCAATTGAGAATTATATTGAAGACCCTTTGAAAGGAGGATCATTATGCCAAATTTACCATGTGTGAATCTTGGCTTCCAAAACATTCATTTCTGTGTCACTTAATCTCAAGAGAGGGGATATCTATGGATCCAGTAAAAATAGTGGTTTTTGAAAGATGGACGAGACCAACAACAGAAACTGAGATTAAAAGTTTTCTTAGTTTGGAAAGATATTGTCAATGTTTAGTGAAAGATTTTTCATGATTGTCTAATTAGCTCACCAAGTTGACTAGGAAAGGAGTTAAGTTTGATTGGACAGAGGAATTTGAAGAGAATTTCAAAGATCTAAAAATAAGGTTAGCTAGTGAACATGTGCTCACACTTCCTTATAGTGGATAAAGGTTTGTGATCTACAATGATGCATCCAAGAAGGGTATGGGATGTGATATTATGAAAAATGATATGGTGATAGATTATTCTTCAAGACAGTTGAAAATCCATGAGAAAAATTACCCAACTCAGGATTTGGATTTAGCTACGGTAATCTTTGCATTAAACGTATGGATTCATTGTCCTTATAGTGAAAGGTGTGATATTTATACTGATCATAAAAGTTTAAATAATAGTTTTACACAAAGGGAGATAAATATTCACTAAATAATAGGATTGGAGTTGATTAAAGATTACAACTACTCAATACATTATCACCCTGGGAAAGTGAACCAGGTGCCAGATGAATTGAGTCGAAAATACCATGTTATATTATTGATGAAGAAGAAAAAAAGATCCAATATTTATGGATTTAAAAAGTATGGATCTTGAAATTATAATGAATGGGGAGAAATATTATTTTTCTCAAATGAATTTTCAACCATATATACAGGGAAAGATTAAGGAGGCACAGAAGGAAGATGTAGAGTTATAGAAGTAGGTGAGGAACATTCCGGAATTCAACCTTGATTTTAATGAAATAATAAGGTGCAAGAATCAGGTTTGTGTTCCTCCCATACCCAAATTAAAGAATGAGATTTTGGATGAGGTTCATCATTATTTATTATCTATTCACCATGGAAGCACAAATATGTACAGGGACCTGAAGGAATACTAAGGGTGGGATGGAATGAAAAGAGACGTCGTTGAATATGTCTATCGATGCTTGGTTTTTCAATATGTTAAGGTTGAAAGGCAGAAGTCTAAGTGGATATTACAACCATTACCCATACCTGAATGGAAATGGGAAAACATCACTATGGACTTTTTCATCGAAATTACCAAAGAATCCAACAGAAATAATGCTATCTGGGTTATAGTTGATCACCTTACGATGTCAACACACTTCATTACTATTAAAGAGGATTTCTCTATTGATCATATTTCCCAGATATAGGTAAACTATGTGGTAAGATTTTATGGAGGATCACTTTCCATTATATTTGATCGGGATATGAGGTTTACCTCGATGTTTTGGAGAAGACTTCAAAATGATCTAGATACAGAGTTATTTTCTATCACTGCTTATTATCCTCAGATAGACAGTTAGTTTGAGAGGACAATTCAAAATCTGGAAGACATATTGAGAGCTTTCTCAATGGAATTAAAAGGTGGTTGGGACCAACACCTACAATTGGTGGAATTTTCTAACAATAATAGCTTTCACTATATTATTCAGATGGCTCCTTAAAATCCCTCTATGGAAAGAAATGAAGAACTCTAACTAGCTGGGATGAAGTTGGGGAAAGAAATCAATTAGGACTTGATCTTGTTGATGAAATGATAGAAAAGGTTAGATATATTCAACAACACATAAGAGACACTCAGAGTCGACAAAAATGTTATACTGAAAATCGAAGAAGAGACCTAGAGTTTGAAGTGGGTGATAATGTTTTACTACAAATATATCCCTGGAAGAGAGTAATGAGATTTGAAAAGAAGGGAATGCTTAACCATAAGTATATCAGTCCTTTTGAAATACTGGATTGTGTTGTGATGGTAGCTTAAATATTTGAGCATCCACTGAATCTATATCAAGTTCATGATTTGTTCCATGTATCTCTCCTAAGAATTTACATTCCTGGTCCTTCACATGTACCAATCTCAGAAGTTGTATGATTGGAGCAAGATCTTTCTTAGGAAGAACAACCGATAGAGATTATAGATCGTAGTGAAAATGTTCTACGAAACAAGACCAATAGCTTGGTTACTGTTTTATGGAGATACCAAAATTTAGAAGAAACTGCAAGGGAACTTGAGGATATGATGATGGAGATTTATATTCATCTATTTATTTCCATGTGATGAATTTAGAGGGAAAAATTTATTTTAAGGGTGGAAGAATGCAACACCCAGATGTTTTTATGAAATATTTTCATTAAATAATTTTTATCCTTCAGTAGCTTGATTTTCATGGAATCTTGAGTTTAAATGAGCCATGAGATGCCCTTAATATAAAATTACTGTTATATCTAAGTTGTTAGGTTAGTAGAAATAATAATAACTGATTTATGAAAATGACTTATAAATTCATTGGCTATTAATTATTTTTGAAAAATATAAATGAATGAGATATTTGTATTTTTTTAGTGAATTACATTTAGTAATGAAATTGATGTGTAATATACTTAGTAAAATATTTTTTATATTCATCTAAGGGATATTTTAGTCATAGGGTATGAGTAAAAACCTATTTTATGTATAAGAACCTAATATTGTTTAATGGTTTATTTTATACAATTGAATGAAGAACACATTTTAAATTATGACTTTGGAAAATTAATAAGTTATTTAAAGAAACATAAGAATTTTATTTTGAAGTGGGATATAAAAATTTACATTGGAAAAATTTCTGATATTTTTCCGATAACTTTTATTTTTTGAAGAATAGTACAAATACGGTAAATTGTAATTAAAAACAATTTTTTTCATTGAGATAATTTAAATGGTTAAACTATGATATTGAATGGTTTAATAACATAAATAGAATATATTTTTACCATTTAAAAAAATTTATATCATTATCATTAATTTTACATTGATTTCAAAGGTAAAAACATTTCAATCTTTTGCAATGTTTTAACTTTTAAAACTCGTTTTCTTATTTCAACAAAGGGAATAATTTTAAATTAATTACTAAAACTTCTCTGTTTTGAATTTGAAAAAATGTATTTCATATTAGGAATTTGATGTTCCAAATTGAGTGAATATATACCTCTTTTTTTGGACATTATGAATAGTTACTTTAGAAATTTCTTTATTTTCCATGGTTAATGGGTAAATATAGTAAATAATTGTAAAAAAATAATAACTTAATAATCATAAATATACCATAAATTGTGTCCTAATAATATTGGTTGAGATATTCCCGACCATGGGAATCTATGGGTAGATTTGTGGACCCCATGTATTCATTTGAATGTGAAAATAACATTTTATAAACATTATTTTAAAGTAAAGATAATTATAACCTAAAAATATATATTTTAATAAATCAATTTTTTATAGGGTTATATAAGTTATCTATATGCTTATAAATATTCATTAGAAATATAAAAATATTTCCTACATCATTATATTTTATTTATTATTTTTTAAGATTATATAAAAAGTTTTATTTATGACACAAATATGATGTAGTCATTACCTCATTATTGAAAGATTCAGATAAATGAATTTATAAATATTAAAAAATATATAATTTGGTCATTTTGATGTCATATACTAATTTTATGGATAAAATTTACATATGTTATTTGAGTTAATGCCTTATGTTTTAAGGAATATGTTTTCTATGTATTTTTAAAAAATTCAAGTATGAATAGTGTCCAAAATTGACATAATTCATAACTTAAAACATAAAATATTTTATTAAATGATATTACATTCTTAAAAATCTAGGATTTGTACAAACTGTTAAAATATGTCAAAATATGTCGTAAATAACTTTTTTGGGTTGTTTGACATGATATTTTAATTACTCTAAACCACAAGGTTTAAATAACATGTTATCATGGTAAGATTAAAAAGGGTAAAATAAGGGTTAAACTAAAAAGATGAAGATAAAAAAAATATTCAAAACTTGTCTAAAAAATATTTTATGATCGGTATTCAAACAAAAATCATCATATATTAAAATTAAATAAGTTTTGGATGATTTTTAGTCAAAATTGAATTTATAATAAATTAATATTTATAAGAGTTTCCTAACGTGCCCCTCTCCTCTCTTATAAAAGGGCACCTCCTCCCTATCCTCTTCACTCCATTTTTTGCCTTCCGGATTGGCCAAATCATGCCAGTTTCTCTTATAAACTTTACTAGTTTCATTATATAGCCACTGGTATTCTCAAAATTCCCACTCCAGTTCCCTAATAGGAGTTTTAAAAGATGCGCATCGAGGAATAGGTAATCTCTTCTACCGATTTTTTCAAATTTATTTCTACTTCTATATCCTCTTATCTAGTTGTTTCATTATTAAATAATAAAATCAATATCACTAATATGCTGATATGTTATTATAAATATGAATCAAACCTATTTTACATTCTATCCATCCTACAAAAAATAAAATCATCGCACGTGCGTACGTACGACTTACCATTTCCTCACAGTGGTGTAATTTATTTTTCACCATCACCTTACATAGATAGGTATAATGATATAAATAATAACTATATATGATTAATATAACATTTAACTAATTTTAAGATACTATAAACCATCCAATTCAATACCAATCAACAATTATGGGAACGATATCGCCACTCATGCGTACGTACGGCTTACCGTTTCCATGGTGTGAGGTGATTTGTTATACATAACCATCATATATCATGAGTATATAAATGAATTTAATAAATTAATATGTTATATATTCTACTAATAAAATACTATAAATGATACAACTATAATCTAAAAAGAGTAATAAGAACTTATCCATCAAAACATACATAAGAACAAAAGGCAGTTAATACCCAAATAATGAGTAACAATGAAATGTTACTAACAAACGAATGAAAATATGATCATAAATTTTATCATAAAAATTATTATGATTTTCTAATAAATTAGTAACATTATTTAAATCATTATATAAGAGGATCTGACACAACGAATCATATCAGACTAAAGGTAAATGATATATTTTCCAATATCATTTTATCTGAGATTGATTATTCATAAGTATCTACTGGGTATATATATATCATCCATGTATATGTTTTCTAAAAATATTCTCATAAAATGTGTACTATTCTTGAATGTATTTTTAATGTTATTTTACCCATTTTTTCTTTCACTACATATTTTGGAAATAATCTTTCTTTTTTACCATACGAGGTTCTTTTTGACTTTTCCAGAAAAAGTATGAGGAGAAGGATTTTTTATCTCATACGGCATGAATGAGTTTTTACATATTCATAACACATTATTTCCATGAAGCTTCCTTGACACATTTACAAGTGTATTTTAAACTCAATTATTTTCTTTTAAAATCGCACGACAGTTTGAGAAAATAAATTTGTTTTGAATAAGAAATGATATTTTCCTCTAGAACTAAGTTCAAGTGGTTTATCAAAATTATTTTCCATCTAAGATGACATAGGGTTAGGTTTTTATACCTATTATTACTTTCATTTGATTGTGTTTATGATGGAATTATTTTTATGAATTTCATTTATCTTATATGGATTATGTTATGATGGCATGATGATTAAGAATACTATTTTATTCCATAGGTTATTCTATGATGAATGATTTATGTTTTTGTTTAACATGTAAGAATTATTTCATTAAAAGGTAGGTGAGACCTATATATCTCTCCAAATCATTAGATAACGATTTATATCTCATGAGATAGAAATGGCTATAATATAAATTTAATTTGGTTTAGTGATATAAGAATGGAAAGAGGAGTGAACTCGGTTATGTAATGGACTTTTTCCGATATGATGGTCTTGGTTATGAGCCTTGACTGATTTGAAATGATATTATATTATTATGTGTGTATGACACAATTTTTCATGTCTTATGTTATGATTATTCATATTAAATTTCACTTCTATGATTTATCCCATGACATGATATTATGATCTGTTATGCAGGATAAGATTTTCAAATGTTATGTTCTTATGAATATGATATGATTGATATTTACTTTTTTTACCCTTACTGAGCATTTGAGATCACCCTTTTGTATGTTTCATTTCCCCAATTTAGAAAGAAGGGTATTAAATATTATATGTCCAAAAAGTCAATTTATGATGAAATAAATGGGATACAATGTCAATGTTTTATAAACCAGTTGTTTATGATTCCAAGCTTCTGAAGACCCAATAACTATATGGTCCGTTCATGGTTTTGTTATATGTTGTAATAAATAAGCTTCAATTATAATGTAATAAAAATTTAGGTAAATTATGGGTCATTATAGTATGTTCACTCCATCATTACCTTATGAAAATTTGAATATAGATCCATTTTTTTTACTCTCTACCCTTTAGGTACTCTCTTAGTAACCAAAGTATCATCCACACATCTTTTAGACCCTCTATTCTCCTCCATATTCCATCCAATTTCATAATATCTTATTGGTTCTCTATTATACAACTATATTTTCCTTTGTTCAATCATAGAGGGAGTGATGGGATCATCACATAAGGCCACAAGGGTTAAATTATCTCTAAGGGACAAATGTAGAATGTGGTTCGGGGGTATGAAAAAATTCATTTTCTAAAATAGGGGGATTTATTTTTATCTTCATAAGTAGAAATATTTTGAATTAGAGTAGATGGAATCAACCCATGAGGATGTGAATGATGATTCTTTAGTTTCCTAGACATAGAATAGGTGACCCTAGTACCTTAGTTTTCACACTCATTTGGTTGGGTATGATCACTTTTATCAGTAGGGAATGCAAGGGGACTAAGAAAGGTAACATTTTTTCGAACTGAAGAGGATTATTCATTATAATATTGGGAAAATATCTCTCTTTCCTTAGGCTTTCCAGCTTCCATTATAAGTGATCCAACCCGGTTTTTATTGTGAATCTAGAGGCTATATTTCAAAATAGTAATACAATATTCATCAGTAGACTTTTTGGTGTAGTCTTTCTACATGTGTCCCAAGTAACCACTAAAGAAGAAAAATTCTACAAAATTTTCATATTTTAAATATATCCATTTGTTGGATCCCACCATAGAATAGAAAAAACCACATATGAGAGGCTTCCCAACATTCACTGAAACTACGATTCACACTGCCAGTCCCAAGTGAAAGGGCCCCGACCAATCCCATTCCAAGAACTCAAAAATCTATCCACCAATACCTCACATAGGTTGTTCAGTTCTCCCATAGAAAAGAATTACATTGAGTTTTATATAGAAAGGAGATTTTGAGAATCTCACATTCTATATATCAATCCTTCTAAATAAATCTTCAATCAATATAATATAATTTTAAATGACCAAGGTCTCCCTTTTAGGACCTTCTTTTTATCATTATCATTTACAAATTAAATGTTTTTTTAGTTTACTTATAATTCTATAATGTAAAAGACTTAATATATTTTACATTTGTTTTGCAGGGTATTATTTAAATATCTGATGTTAAAATGTCGATTGGAGGTAAGTTTACTTGTAAAAAGAATGGAAATCTTATGTGGCAAGAATGAACCCTCATTTTTTTAAGGATATCCATTTCATTCTCATTTTCTAAGAGATATTTATTAAGTGTTTTAAAATATCACAATACATCTAACTATGATCAATTGAGGGGAAATAAGTGTCCCCACAAAGTAAGAGGATGATTCGATCGAAATCCATGAATGTTAGTATCATCGGACAGGAGACCATCAGACTTTGTAAAACATAGAAGTCAGAAACCATAGGAAAACCATAGAAAACCAATCAATGAAGGAGATACATTCAAATAATATTTTAATCTTCATACAATTACTACCTATTCATTCTTAATTTCACCATTATTTGAAAATAATTTAATTTAATTGATTTTTTTAATTTTTTTTATAAAAATATTAACTCATTTATATTATATTTGTAATATATATATATATCATATATATAATTTATTCATTTTATTATTTTTTTTGAATTACATAACTTACATCATTTATATATTTATATGAATATTAGCACATTTATTAATACATTTAATATAATCAATATTGTTTGTTGATTTTTTATTTTTTTTAATTTTTTTAATAATTATAACATTTTATTATATTTTAATTTATAATATTAATTTTTATATAATTGTTAATTTATTTTAAAATTAAAACTGAAATTTAGTTTTTTATTTTTTTACTAGTATTTATCAGTGATATATAAAGAACAATTAATACAATCATTCATCATCATTAGTAAAAATGCTGATAAAATGCACATTTCACTCCCCAAAAACATAAAGAACTCATAAATTTATGATTTATGAGTGCATTCAATTTTAGTGTAGAGAAAAGTGTATTTTATCATATATTTTTGGTAGTTTATATAAAACCCCTTCACATATTTTAAAATGACCTTAACCAATATCGCTGCAGCCCACACCGTTCGGGATACCACAGAAGCCAAAATTTTCAATCCCTCTTTCGAATCATTTGAACGAATCAAACCCGAAATCAAAGGTATATTACTCCTTAACAGATTTCAATTTATTTTATTCTTTTTTAAAAAAATTATTCTTATCATAGGGTACTTCTTATCTGCAAGATTTTTGGGATCTTTTTGTCTTAATATTTGATTCTTCTTCTTTTTTATTCACTTCTGATCTCTGTTTTCACCTTTCATGGATAATTTTTGGTCGTTATACCTCATATATATGTTTGAACCATTTTTCAATGATTTTTCATTCTTCTTATTTTAAAAAATATTGGGTTTTCATTACATTGAAAAATTTTCATGATCATCTAAGAATAATTCATTTATTTCTATGAATTTCAATAAACTCTCATTGGTATTTTCATATTATTAATGGGGTTTTCCATTGACATACAATGTCTGGTATTGGACTCCATGTATTAGAAATTAAAAATAAATATGAAAACATAAAGGTATTCAATATGATTGAATGAATTAAATAGAATCAAAAAATATCGGTATTAATGTGTATATGTTATAGATATTAACATTTTGATTATATTTCATGGATTATGAAGGTCATATGTAATTATTTTTATTTTTATATTCTAATAAGTTTTTGATGTAATGATAATTTATATCAACTATGATAACTATATGTGTGTGTTTTGGGCTAAAAAGTGCATCAAAATTTCAAAATATCATGCATATGACCCTTCTCAAATCATTTTTATGCATTTATGTTGTTTTAATTGAAGACTAATTTGTATAGAGGAGTTATAAGAACACTTGATCTATTACTGGATATATGAAATCCATAAATGATGAAGTAAAAATGGTGAATAACTGAATTTAGCTAGGGACTGAGATCATAATGTGTTACATGGATCATATGATATGATTACACATGTGAATGATGATAAAGATAATATTAAGGATATGACTACAACTGTAAATGATGATGGATATCATATAGAGGAAATGAAAATAATAGTTAAATATGATCTTTGTGATTGTTTAATATTGTTTTAGAAGTTTTATAGTTATGAAAAGATGTTATTTTATGCTGGCTTCACTAAATATACAACATCTTTATCCATATTGATGCTAACTAATTTAATATATAGAAACTAATGGATTAATAATAACTTTACTAAACAACTTTTTTGAATGATATGATATACGAAAACAAGGATTTCCTTGCAGAATATGCATTGGTAAAAAAAATTAGTATTAAATGGAAATAATTTCTGATAGAATATATTCCTATCTAAATGAATACAAATTTTTTCTAAAAGGACTATGAATCACTAAAAATATTCACAAACAATGATGTGTTTGGATTCAAGAAAGGAGGATCATTCCCATTGAACGTTAAAAGGCACTCTCTAATCCATACATCCAACGGCCCGAAGGCTATCAATTTTTTTTATTATATGAAAAGGCCCCCTTTTAAGGGATGAAGGGGGTGGAAACCTAAAGACATCATTGACATAGGACAATACACATGAAGGATAGAATGAATAAAAACCAGAAAGACATCATTGAACTACTCATCCCTAGAATTTCAACATGAAGAAGCTCTCCACCATTGCAAGGATAATCGGCAAGCAAGTGTCTTGTGTCTAGCACATGCCTGATCAGATGGAAAATGCCATAACCTCTCAGACAACAAAATCCAAAAAACACTGCAAGGATGAAGCGTAAGCTCTGAAACGTCCTCTGAAGTCTGTTCATGAAGTCATCTGGATCCCAAACTTCCCTCCCTCAAACATCAAACCATTCATGAAGGGAAAAACACCATGATGAGACACTGAATCCCAGGCCCGCAAGGGACCAATCCACCAAAACAACCCATACAGTTCCGGTACGATTACCATAGCATCCCAAAGATCACAAATAGCATTCCAAAACAATCTTAACACAAACATTACCATACCAAAAATCCTGCAAAAAACCACATATAAATGCAGAACCAGGACCCTCCCCCTTCGAGTCATTCCAGATCTTCCTTCAAGCCACCGGAAGCACGACGATGTCGACATTGGACCGCACCAACCCGAACTCAGATACAAACCGCATCAGACCACACACCAGAGAGAAACAATGAGACTGAGAAGAAATATCACACCGAGCCTCACTGGAAGCAAGTCGTCATGGCCGAGCATCAACTGTCCAAGCTGGTCGGAGACACAGCACACCACGGTGAGCCAAGCGGAAGCCGGAATAGTGCAGACCCCACGTCGAAGAGATACAACATCGAACCGCATCAAAGCTCCACCGCGCCACGCCTTTGACAATCCACACCGAGCAGGAGCCAAATCCGCCGATCCACGACAGAACAAGCAGGACGAGACGCACCGTGCCGAGCGGAAACCGGTGCGTCGCTAAACCCTATCAAAGGAAAGACACCGCCAAACCTCGCCAAAGCCCCGCCGCATCGCGCTGATGCCAAGACACATCGAGTCGGAGCCGATGCAGAAGAGGATGAATTGAGACCTAACCAGACCCAAGTGGGTAGATGAAACAAAAACCAAAGGAAGCCCTAGCCACCGTAGCAAGAAAGAGAGTTGCTGCTCAGAGGCGCTTCCTTTTGGCAATCTCTAATCATTTAATGGTTTGGGAGCTTATATAGAATTGAGTAGACTATAATGAAATTGACATGGAACATAAATACAAGAAATAATTATGGGAGACATAGTCACCATTTGGCTCTCCTCAGTGGATTATAATTGATCCTTCGTATCCAAAATTTTTAAATGATCTAAGAAACCTTATATAGGGATATCTACATATTGAGTAAATATCTTTGGTGAAAAATGTAGCACTCATAATACATGACAGATTATATTGGAAAATTTCTTACCTTAAATCTTGTTTATGAATTATTGTGTCCATAAATGTTCACATGGAAGGGCTAAAATAAATCAAGGAAACCATTTCATTTTTTGGAAATCATTCAAGGATATAGAGTGAATATCAATACTTCTTTTCCCCACCGCACAATCACTACGTGGGATGCTTCTCCACATGGAGCCCCAAAAAATGACCATTCCTTTTTAGGGCAATGAATCAACTCCATGACATATTAAAACGAACTTTTGTTTTGGGGGGGTATGGTGCCCTTTTTAGGAAACTACTTACAACATTTTATTTTATGGGTAAATAATTCCATATAAGGCCACTCTACATGGGGCCGCCACAAATTACATTTTGTTTTACAAGCTGTGGATTAATCTCAAGGCCACCTAAAAATGAAATGTTGTTCCAAGGGATAGGTTTTCTTTTAGACCACCGACAAACTGAATTTACTTCCTAGTGATGGGTGATGAAAAACTATTCTGATATTACAGTTACATCCTTAACCTTATAATCCCCCTATAGGGATGAATGGTGGATGGAGAGAAAAAATACCAAGAACGATTTCTCAATAGGTAATCACTTATCAAATGATGTAAAGTAAGAAAGGGAATTAACCCAATCACCAATAAAGGGTGTCCTCTCGTATCAATGTTGAAACAAAATTTCATTCCTCCATCCCTCATAGATAACAATATGTGGGATGGAGTCTTTAGAGAGCACTATACTTTATAGAATGAAGTAAACTGGATGGACTGTTCTGTATAGTGTTTAGACTAACCTCAACCCTCTATTAATTTTTATACATGGGACGGACCAATCTGCATAGTGTTCATCTGTAATTGACCCATCTGTAATCTTTCCCAAAAACATTCTCCATAACCACCCATGGAGAACTAGGCACCATATGGATGACTTCATGAATTATTCAATAGAATCATCAATTGAGGCCCTTGGACATTCACCATTAAGGAAGAGGTAATATTAGTGTGCCTCTAATTCAATTGTGTATCCTGTCGATAATAGGGGCCCCAACTATTGAAGCAGTTTTAGGGACCTCTCTGTTTCAGATAGTGAGGGTGACCACTGGTGCCACCACCCGTCCCCTAGGGCCCGCATCGTGACTACCCCAAGCCGACCTTCCATAGGCCAGGGGCTGGCGACTAGCACCAAAGGCGTAATTCCCCAAAACTGGGAAGGCGTTGCCTCTATAAATCATAAACATACACAAAAAGAGTACAAGTGGAAGAAAACACTAAGAAAAAGCTGTATAAAAAGTGTAATGAAAGTAATGGGGGCCAGAATACTAGCCCAACTGTAATGTACAAATACATCTGAAAGCAGGTACAACTAAAAAGGGACAAACTGCTGAAAGGTTACTAGCAGCTCCTGGATCATCCACCACAGATCCTACCTGAAGGGTAAGAACAGATAGCCTCCTCATTGCTCCACGTTCGTCCGTCTCCTCTGGGTACTGACTCATTGTGAGGTCCACCTCTGGGTACCGTCCAGTCCTCATACAATCCGACTCAGCCAGCGCTGTCCGTCTTCTGCATCCAACACAATGAGGTGCGGGCATAGCTCGTGTAGGGGTGAGTATAAGGATACATAGTAGGGACCCCAAGACCCTCGATGTCTCACAAAATCCAACAAAGATAAACCAAAAAGTATTATTTCAACGGATAACCATTACTTAGGTATATGCCCAAACATATACATAAGTTATCAAGTGACCCATCTCAATCATGAGAAAAACACAAGGGTCATTGAATCAGCTCAAACTAGGATTTTCATTATCGAAACCACGTCTGTTGGCGAACTCATCCTCTGTCGAGTACAGTGGCCCTGTTGTGACTCTGAGGCGCTACTCACAAACCTTAGACTGCTAAGGTACTCCTTTTGTCTAGTACCGCGGGTTTACTGCCAAACCGGGCGCTCCATCTATTTTGGGTCTGCCGCCAAACCGGGCGCTCCCCCTAATAGCCGTCAAAGGTACTCCTCCCATAGAGTACCGTGGGTCTGCTGCCAAACCAGGCGCTCCATCCACCGTGGGTCTGTTGCCAAATCAGGCTATCCAAACACTAAGATAGTTGAATCACTCCAAGTAAAATCGGTCAAGTAGTCATCAGGTCTACAGCTACAAGGTCTCCGCACTCCGTATGCTCGTCTCCGGAAGGATCTGTTCCATGAGCTACTGGTCGATACTCCACGTGTCACGAAGTCTCATGTGGAAGTATCTCAAAGGACCGCCACTTCATAGGGGTCTCAACGCAATAGATCGCGCGTCAATCGGGTGCCTGGTCTGTGAGTTATTAGCATTTTTTTCCCGGGGGCCCGGTTGGATTCGTGTACGAACCAACCAGATAATGAATCAACTACACCCCAAACTCTAGTGGGGTATACTCAAAATGACGTCTATGCTCCAAGAATACCAGCACCACTGAGGTTTCGTCAAACAGACGTCTGATGCCAAAGATATGACCCAAGAGGGTAAACAGTCAGTAAGGAGCCCGAGTCCAGTCCGACCCGGTCAGACCGACTTGGCACAACCCTTTCTGGGCCGACCCGGTCTGGGTCGACCGGGTCTGGGTCGGCCCGATCAGACTCATTGGGTCTGACCCGGCCCATTGGGCGGGTTAGCCCGCTATGTTTTTACCCGGTCCACTAGGCCCGGCCCAACGGACCATGAGGGCGGTTTAGCCCGATAGTCGCCACGTAGGCGACTTGGTAACTCTGCCCGGGAGACCGGGACAGTCCGGCCAGTGACATCACGGCGGACTCCGCGTGTCGGCTCAGTAGGCCGGTGGACGGGAAGCCAGTGGGCAGGCCGCGCGGGGCGCAGGCGGCTGGCTGGACTCCGGGTATGCCACGGGTGCACCGGGCAGGCGGCGGTAGGAGCCGAGCAGCACACCGGCAGGGGACGCGTGGTGTCGGAAGAATGCCGGAAAGGGATAGGGGTGCCGGGGGCGCGCCATCAGAGGCGTGGGGCGCCGGGAGCACACCAGGAGGGGCGCGATGCACCAGGAGCTTGTCAGAAGGAGAGTGGGGCGCCGACAGGGGGTGCGAGGCACTGGAAGCACACCTACAGGGGGCACGAGGCGCTGGAAGCACACTGACAGCGGGCACGGGGCTCCGGGAGCACGCTAGAAGGGGGTCACGGGCCGCCGGAAGCGCGCCGGGGGAACCGGGCTGGCTGTGGCGGGGTCGGCTAGTGCGCCATAGGGGCACCGGGGTGCGTGGCAGCGCGCAGAACAAGCCGTGGGTAGCGCGGCGGTGATCGGCCTCGGGCATTGGTGCGCCCGAGGCCCATGTCATAACTAATGATCAACGGGTAGTGATATAGCTGAAAATTTGGTATCAAAGGAGTCAGTTCTACCAGAGAACTTAGGACTCTGATATTACTTTTCTGTGAAGCAATAGTGTTAAGGGTACCGAGTGTGGTTTCAGTTCAGGGAGTCCAGTGTTGGTGCGGCGACCAACCTATCCATACACCAGGACCCTGACTACTGATTTCTGACATTGTACACGAAAACACAGATTGCATGTGTGTTTCCAAAAGTGTTCTTTAAGTCATCACAAACTAGGTCAGCTCACCAGGTATAGTCTTTTGACTGTGTCGCATCTGTTCAGGATGCCTCCACATAGATAGCTAGTTGGAGTTCTGAGAGAGTACTCGATAACCTGCATCGTGACTACCCCAAGCCTACCATCCATAGTCCAGGGGCTGGCGACTAGCACCAAAGGCGTAATTACCTAGAACTGGGAAGACATTTCATTTTTAAAATGTAAACACACACAACTATAGTAAAAGTTGAAGCAATCATTAAGTAAAAACTCTATACAAAAGTAGTGCTGAAAAAAAGGGGTTGAAAATAAAAGCCCAACTATAAAGTACAAAGAAAAGACAAAACATGTACAACTAAAATACAAACAGCTGGATGGTGTCTAGAAGCTCCTCGATCATCCGCCACAGATCCTACCTGAAGGGTAGGTACAGATAGCCACCTCACTACTCCACATCCATCCATCTCCAACAGGTACCGACTCGTCATGAGGTCCACCTCTAGGTACCGTCCAGTCCTGGCGCTCTCGGCCGCCGTCAGCGCCATCCAACGTCTGCATGAAACACAATGAGGTGCGGGAATAGCCCGTGTAGGGGTGAGTATAACGATACTCAGTAGGAACCCCGAGACCCTCAAGGTCTCACAAATCCAACAAGGATAAACCACAAAGAATTATTTCAACAAATAACAATTACTTTAAGTATATGCTCATACATATACCTAAGTTATCAAGTAACCCTTATCAATCATGTGCAAAACACAAAGGTCATTGACTAATATCAATTCATGATTTTCATTAACAAAACCGTGGCTACTGGAGAACTCCTCCTCTATTGAGAACAGTGGCCATGTCATGACTCTGAGGCACTACTCAATATCCTTAGACTGCAGAGGTACTCCTCCTGTCGAGTATCGTAGGTCTGCTGCCAAACCAGGTGCTCCGTCTGCTATTGGTCTGCCGGCAAACCGGGCACTCCCCCTAATTGGAGTCAGAGGTACTCCTCTTGTCGAGTACTACAGGTCTGCTGCCAAACCAGGCACTCCGTTCGCCATGGGTCTACCGCCAAACCGGGGGCTCCATCCACTGGGATAATCGAATCACTCTGAGTTGAATTGTTCAAGTAGTCATCAGGTCTACATTTACTAGGTCTCCACACTCCGTATGCTCGTCTCCGAGAGGATCCATTCCATGAGCTACTGTTCGATACTCCAAGTGTCACAAAGTCTCAGGTGGACATATATCAAAGGACTGCCAAGTCATAGGGGTCTCAATGCAATAGACGGCGCGCCAATCATATGCTCAGTCTATGAATTATTAGCATTTTAGTCTTAGGGGCCCGGTTGGATTCGTGTACGAACCAACCTGACCGTGACTCAACTATACCCCGAACTCCATTGGGGTATACTCAAAGGGATGGCTATGCTCCATTAATACATGCGTTGTTGACGGTTCATCAAACAGACGTCTGGTGCCAAAGATATGGACCAAGAAGATAAAGGGTCAGTAATAGGGCCGGGTTCGGTCCGACCCGGTCGCCATCAACTATCATTTCCGATCGAGATGTTCGTTTCACTTCCCAGATATGGAAGGGGTTACAGGAGTATTTTGGGATGTAGCTACATCTGTGCACCACCTTCCATCCTCAAACGGATGGTCAGACTAAGAGGACCATTCAGACTCTCAAGGACATGCTCCGTGCATTTGTCCTTGACTTTGGTCGCAACTGGGAGGATCACTTACCCTTGGTGGAGTTTGTGTAAAACAACAACTACCACTCCACCATCGGGATGACCCCTTAATAGAAACTATAAGACCGACCTCACCTCTTTGAAGTACTAACCCAGTGGAGTCAGCACTTGTAGGACCAGAGATGGTTCAGGCTACGACGAAAAAGGTTCACATCATCCAGGAGCAGATGAAGACTGCACAGAGCAGATATAATTCCTATGCTGATAGGTGACAGAGACCACTGGATTTCGAGGATGGTGACCACATATTCCTATGGGTCTCATCTCGATGAGGTCTACAGAGATTTGGTTGGGGCAGCAAGTTATCTCCGCGTTTCATCGGACCTTTCCAGGTCCTCAGTAGAGTAGGCGAGGTGGCTTATCGCCTGTCCCTTCCACATCAGTTGCACCGGGTGCATGACATCTTCCACGTATCTCAGTTGAGGAGATACGTGCATGACCCATCCCACATCATCGACCACGAGGAGCTGGACATCGATGATAGGGAGACATTCACGGAGGTCCCGGTGGAGATCGAGGATCAATAAGAGCGGGTCCTACGTGGACGGTCTATTCTTTTAGTGCGCATTCGCTGGCAGCACGGGAACCTCCAGGAGAGAACATGATAGCGGGAGGCTCAGATGCATGATCATTTCCCACTTTTGTTTCCTTAGTGTATGTTGTAGCTTTACGGGGATGTAAATCCCTATGGTTATGGTAATGTAAAGACCCTAAAATTTCAAGGGAATTTTTTTTATTAATTCTTCCAAATTTTAAGAGTCCCCAGTTTCTAACGGCGCCTGATTCCGAGGCCCGGTGTGCCCGGAATCAATTTCAAAAGTTTTGTTTGGGTAAGTTCCGTAAACGTACGTGCAGGTTTTTCTACCTTTTAAACTGGTGCTCAGAATTGAAATCCGAGTGCACCGATGAACTCGCAACACCAATATTCATTTAAGCAGACCTTCACCGTAGTTGCGTTTGCTCGGGAGGAGAAGTTAATTTTTGGGGATTTCAATTAAATTAAATAAAAATGATGTACACAATTTTATTGTTTAAGAGTTGGTTATTTCCTACAAGGAGAGATAGAGGTGGGGCCCACACACACATAACCTCCCATGAGAGGATAATGTGTGGTGGGGACCACACAAGCGCCTAACCTTTCAACTTCCCTTAATCTCCCCATTAACTCCTCTTAATTTAATTTGACAACTCCCCACTTTTAATGTGAACTCTCCAACTCCACTCTTTTGAATTTTAAACTCTTGACCTCCTTTTAATAAATTCCAACAACTAGGATTAATTAAATGCCACATTTATGTAATCTCTGAATTCATTTTAATCAATTTGAATTGCATGGAAATTCAATTAAGGTTGGGTAGATTTTATAATATTCGCTTGGAAAATATTTTCGTAGACAAACCTATGGAGAATTAGAAGAAGGTGTTCCTCTCTCAACGAAGAACATTTAATCTCTCCAATTAAATAACTCAAGGTTTGTGAACGTCATATTCTTCATTCTTCTCCCTCCGCGTCAAGGAAGAAGACACTGCCCATGAGGAATGTCAACTAAGATTCCTCCTCCGATGCGTCCCGACATCAACGAATCCACGTCATCTTCGAATCCTCTTCTCGTGACACAACAAGAAATCATCAGAATCAAGGTAGGGGGTTTGATATAATTTTAAGTGAATGAAATTATATTCCATCCTTGGTGAATGCTTATATTGTCTTCTTCGAATTGATATCACCAAACACAGAGGGCGCAGGCCGAACGAACACGGCCCGACGACCATCTGATGGTTCCTGAATATTTTGGCGGTGGCAACGGGAGGCGGTGGAGACTAGAGGTGGAGGCAACCAGAGGGGGCGGAAACTAGAGGTGGTGAACGCACACCGGCCGTGTGAAGGAAACCATAGCCCGCATTTGTGGGCCACTCCACAGATAAACCGAACCGGCCGGCCGTAGCAGGCCGGGCTGGAGAACCGTGATGCCTCTAAGGTGTCGCGCTGCGGAGAACCGACCCGCGCTCCATGGGTCGCTTCGGCAGTGAACCAGTAGGCCGCCTGCCGTAAGGGTTGAAGGAGACCGTGGCACCCGCAGGTGCCATGAAAGAGAACCGTGGCCCACCCGTGTGGGCCACTCGCGCCGGGAAGACCGACTAACTTCGGCTGGCTGGATAGGAGGGGCGGTGATGTTCGGTGCTGTTGGTTCGGGAAACCAGGGGAACCCCCCCCCCCCCCCCCCGCACCACTCAGCCAGCCAGGCCGAGCCGCGGCCAGCCGCATACTGGGCTGTGCCACACCGGGCCGGGCCGCGCCCCACCAAGCCATGCCCCACCGGGCTGCGCCGCGCCACACCGGGTCGGGCCACGCCCCACCGAGTCGGGCCGTGCCACACCAGGCCGGGCTGCATCCACCCCCCGGGCCGGGCCATGCCGACCCGCGAGCCCACTGGACTTGACGGACCGGGCCCGTTTCCCTTAGACCTGAATAACTTTACCACTGCGCATCTGATCGACGTGTCGTCTATGGCACTGGGATCCTCATTACGAAACGGTCCTTTTGAGATACTCTAAATGAGTTTTGGATGACTTTTCAAAATGGTCGGGTTTGGAACGAGCATAATTCCAACTGGGACCCTGGAACGGAAAAGCCAATATCATCCAGACTGGGTGGCCGATTGACGCACCGTCTGTCATGTTGGGTTCCTTTTGAAGAGATGGAACTTCTGAATACATCAAATCTGGAATTCTTTATAGTTGATGTATCGAACCCTTGGCTCGGGGAGTGGACCCTCCCGGAATTGAGCGTGCTGTGTGCGGGAACCCTAGAGCTGGCTACGATTGCGACGACTACCGTACTGGAATACTCTGTGGGTTCGACGATGACAACAACTGTACTGAAATCCTCCGTGGGTTCGACATTGATGACGGTTGTATTTGTATCCTAAGTGGGTCTGATAGTTTGGCTTCTGTACTAGTATCCTGAGTGGTTCTGACAAAGTAGCTGGTCTAGTATCCTACGTGGGTCCGACAGCTTAGTTGGACTAGTATACTACGTGGGTCTGATAGCTTATATGAATCAGTGACTACATTTGATCATCTCTATCGCTATACAAAAGATGTATACCTTTGTGAGTGGAGTCTTGAATTTCAGTCATTATCATCGAAGTGATTGACTTGCTTTCCTGTGTGGACTGGGTTGTGCTTGGGTTCGAGAGTTGGAGCTGAACTATGATTCATAACTTAGGTATATGTATGGGCATATAACTAAGTAGAGTTGGTTGATACATTGTGATTGTATCTTTCTTCTGTGGTTTATCCTTCGTGGATTCTTGGAGACCTTCAGGGATCTCGGGGTCCCTACTGAGTATCGTATAATCACCCCTGCACGGGCTATGCCCGCACTACGTTGTGTTGGATGCAGATGAGGGACATCACTGATTGAGGTGGAGGCCTGTGGAGTTGGATGGTACCCGGAGGTGGACCACTTGGCAAGACATACACGGAGCGCACAGCCGGACCCGAGGTGCTGATGAAGCCATATATACCCACCATTCAGGTGGGGTTCCCGGATGGCGACTTAGTGGTTGTTGTTTTACTTCACTGCAGTTCTACTAGCTTTTCAATTGTACTGTACTTACTGTTGAGCTTGTATTTCCAGCCCCTTTCCTTTCAGCACGTACTTTTGTAATCAGTATTACTTAGTTATTTTTTATTTTGTGTACTCTATTGTGTTTGTTTACTTTTATAAAGGCAATGCCTTTCCTTTTTAACCAGATTTACGCATTTGGTGCTAGTCTCCAGCCCCTGGCCTATGGATGGCAGGCTTGGGGTAGTCACGACATGGGCCCTGAGGACGGGTCATGACAAATTGCATACCATCGGGATTTATGCCATCAGTGTGTTTTGTCCTCACTCACACACACCCTGGGAAACTTCCCATAAGGTCACCCATCCTGATTACTACTCCAGGCCAAGCACGCTTAACTGTGGAGTTCTAATCAGGTAGGCTCCTGAAAAAGAAGGTACACCTTGTTGACATGGGTAGTAACATTTAGACTTTTAAGTTTCACTTTTCCTGGGGTGTTATATTCAACCCCCCTTTAGAGCACAACATCCTCATTGTGGGCCCTATATCTTAACCCAGGTAGTGCATCACACTTAAGGATGGGTACCACCTCTGATACCAAATGTGACAACTGGGCCCTAGTGACTGCACAGACACCCCACCTTAACATGGCCATCGGGTCCTGACCCACCAGGTACCCCCAGTTGCCCCGTAGAGATGTGGTCCCCACCCCAGGGCCCACCCACATGCCCGAACGGGTCATATAACTATTTATTGTCCCCATAGACCAACACATGTCCTTTTCAATGTGCTTTTTCCTCACTCACACACACCCTAGGAAAACTTCCCAGAAGGTCACCCATCCTGATTACTACTCCATGCCAAGCTTAACTATGGAGTTCTAATCAGACAGGCTCCCGAAAATGAAGGTGCACATTGTTGACATGGGTAGTAACATTTAGCCTTTTAAGTATCACTTTTCTTGGGGTGTTACAACTGGACATTCCCTTTTACAAGGGCTAGTGCCATATACATCTATCATCCTCTATAAAACTATGAGTTTTCCATCTCTCTTAGAGTAATCCCATAGTATTTCTTGTGGATCATATCTATATATAATTTTATGTATGAACTCCGAGGAATGAAAATAAGATAGGTGATAGGTATATCAATGAATATTCTATCCTCCATAGCCTCAACCTCATCCACCACAGGGAAATAGAGATTGTGTGATTTTCTAGATCATCCTGTTCCCCTCATTTCTCACACTGATCATTACACAAATAGGCATAGTGGTAAGTGATGTTCATTCCATACACAAAATCAAATACCCATATTAGTAGATATTCCTTATGAAAGATCTTATTCTCACCTCGATATGGGCCTCTTACTTCTGTAATCCCTAAAATTATGTTACCATCCACTCAAAGGGCCATATTCTCTATGAGTAAAACCTTTATAGTTCTATATTATCATAAAAAAAACCAATTTTTCTTCTTTTCAGTATAAGCACCAACCATATTCAATAAAATGGGCCTCCTCTGTAGGTGTAAAACCCAACACACCCGAACTACATGGGGTTTGATTCCAATCTATAAGAGATATGTAGGAAGTGTCCCTGAGGTTCAAACCCCACATCCCAAACTAAACCTAATAATCTCTAGGCCATATACCCCATAGGGTAATATCACACATGGGGGGAAAGACCCATCCATGTACCTTGGGACTCTTTGGCACACGTCAGACAACAATATTGACTAGGAACGTTTCCCTTAGTGTTCCATACCACATGATGTTTAGCTACATGGATTTTTCCTTATCACATGACCTTAAAAGGTTTGATCTATCACATTATGTGGAACTAAAATACATGGTTTCTGATTCCTTTATGAAGGCTACAAAGGAATCCCATCTCATTGGACCAATCCCAACATCAAAACAACTCTCATATCCCTAGATGGTGATAAATTCTAGAGCACCCTACTATGTGGATTAAAATGAGCTTCATGATAATAAATGATATGAGAATATATAATCCAATTCAAAACGGTACAATCGATATAGAACCTCTATAACATATATAAATCTCCATTGATGGACAACCTCATATACATCATGATGATTTCAAATCCAACACTTTCTAATGTTTTATTCTTAATATAATGGCGACATGATTCATATTAGGGATTTAGTAAAGGATTCTTGAATCTATCTTAAATCATTAAAAGAGTACCGGAGTAGTGTATAATTCTCTTCAAAAGGGTGTGATGAGACCGACCTCGCATCCCATCAACTAGTGAGAGTCCCGAAGTAATTTTTTTATCCATTTCAAAATGGACACAACAAATTGAAAATAATGTTCATGAAACATCAAGAATAGGGGAACTCTTGGTTGATTCTAGTTCCATGAATAGACCTCATTGGAACCCACCATGAAAAAAATAGATATATGTCACTGATGTGGTTCTTGTTCCACCAACACCAAAAACATCCATTGGAACCCTATGTTCTTTTTGGGATAAAAACAAAAAATTTGAACCTGACAAGAATCCTTGATGAAAATGACGGTGTCAACCAAATCGACTGAATGGAAGGCACATACTCTCCTCCTTGCGGTGGGATTATACTATATTTTGGATGTGTCCGACTGGGTTCGTCATACTAAATTCCATTCCTCAGGTTTGGACTTGATCGTCATGGCCAGATGCCTTGCCTCTGAGCTCTCAATCTTATTGAATATTTGGTATGAGGCTCCTTCTCTGAATAATATTGTGTTGAATAATAATTAAATTCCCTGGAACAGTCCCCATGGCCACTAGATCCGTTAGATTCTCCCACTCTACAACATTAAAGTCAATATGGATGGCTCTTGTAGTGGGGGCATCATGCGGGGTGGAGGTGTTGTCCATGATCTTAATGGCTCTGTGTATCTTGATTTCACATCTTAATATAGCCAAGGTGATTCATTGGATGTGGATGCAAATGCCATCCTTAGTGGTATTACCCTATGTCATTCTAAAGGCATCACCTTAACAGCAGTTGAATCAGATTCCAAAATTACTTGTGACTCTCTCAAGGGTCTCTCTCCCACTCCATGGAAGATTTCTTATGTGATCCTTAATTTCTAGAAGATCATCAGCAGTAGGACAGTTATTACTCACACATGGCGTGAAGGGAATAGTGTAGCTGACTTCCACAACTCAAAGGGGCCCTCCTACTATTCTATAACGATTTACACCAGAACTGGGTCCCTCCCCTCAGGATGTTCTTATTATGTAATTGGGGACTCCCTTGGTCTGCATTATTTTAGGCCCCCTTAAACGTTTTCCCTCTGCTTCCCCCCTTCAATAAAATAAATGTTGAATTGTGGGGTCACCCACAGTTTAGGAACCTTTCTCACAAAAAATATTAATGAACCAAACATTGATCACAAATTATTGATTATTCAGTGTCCATTTATTGAGATACTACTATGAAAATTATCTCATGTTTGTGTAGTTATATGAAAGAACATTTATGAGAGATCTGTTTGATCCAAAATGAAATCCTACCAACTATCCTGAACATATGAATATGCTACCAAACAAGTAGTATCCTAATAAAAATAGAGTACACTATCTCCAACCTAATGACTTTAGAAACCTATGGTATTCCAGTCTCCAACAACCTATTGTATTCTAGTACCATAAAAGGATGGAAGATGCTAGAGCTAGAATTCCTTGGAATTTTCGATCATGGACCCTGGTACCCCTCCACCCTGGACATGAAAATGTGGGATGGATCTCAACTAAGGTGGTAATACTTCTTTTACCACTGAAGAAGATGTGGGATTGTACACTAGTGCACCATCATATGCAACATGTGGTGGAGCAGGGGAATCCTCCCTAATAGGAGTAACCCGATCCATGTTATATAGTTATCCCATCAATATTCATTAAGTGAAATATTCTACAACATGAAGGGAATCATTTTGTACATTCAAGATATATCTTAATCAATTTAAGTCATAACACAAAGGTTTCTATATGAGTTTAACCATAACCCAAGGTATATCAATCTTAACAATAACAAATGTCTCCATCCATGAACATTAATCATAATCATATTAAAAAATATATAACATCATTCTTAGGTTATACTAATTAATGTCAGTATAGATACATCAAAAGGAAAATGAAAAATGCTCATACCACGAAATATAGTACAAGTCCAACTCAAATAGATTACAAAAATCAAGGAATTAAATTTAAATGCTAATATTCATACAAAATATTATATATGGAATGTGATCTTATGTTCCTATACATGATGCATGAATGGACCCAAAATACCATAAAACAGTAACAACAATCCCCTAAATGATAACTCGGAGTCCTGTTACACATGAGCTGACCAAACACATGAAAAGTACATTACCCGAGTCCTAAAAAACCTATCTTTATTCTACCATGTAATATTTTGGTATAAAAAGTTGATAACTACACTATGAAACCATTTTTTAAGGCCTTAATCCAAACCATCAAATTTTAATTAGAGTTATACAGGACATCATGGATGTCTCCCCAAACACAAGAAGATTATAACTTGAAAAGAGGGTCCAAGATCATCAGTGGGGAGAATCTATCATTTCTATCACATACATACATAAATAATAACACAACAGAATATAAATAAAAATAATAATTAGAGTAAACATGAATAAAATAAAAAGATATTATATCAGTCATATAAAAAAGAAAAAAGGGATCACAATGTTGAAAGATAAAGCGATGTATAAATGTAAGTAGTTAAAATAAATAAAAAATTGAGTAGTCCTTTGCACTCTATCCTAGTACTCTACCAACAACATGAACCTCTGCTCAGCTATCATCCATATTCCGCTTTCCCTTACATAGATCCCAAAACATTAATCCTCTAGACACATAAATATTCTTGTGTAGGGTGCGAGTGATAAAACCTAATAAGAAACCACCAATGCATCCTAAACAATTGTACATAAGTATAACAGGCGTGTTTCATGATAATAAAAAATTTTAAGGTAGGATAAAAAACATACATTCACTTGCCGAGTGGTTGTGTTCTAACCAAGCCTCTACAAACCCCTGATCATACCAGTTGCAGCTCAATGCTAGAATAATAGTCATAACATGCCATATGATAGAAAGAACTATACATAAGGATTATAACCATGCCTCTCTATGGTCTCAAGGAATTGAGGTGGATCATTCCCCCAGACTTTTGTGTACCGTATCTTTCACGAGTTAGAACTCTATTCCATAGTTCCTGGTTTATGCCTCAGGCCAGGCCTCCATGCTATAATTTCCCATACGCTGTTACCTAGCATCAGGAACCTGATGCTATCATTCACCTAACCTATAACTAGTTACATTGTTTCAAGCTATGAAAACACATATTTTAAATAGATATGTGAATATCACTAAGGGAGGAAAGAGGATTTAGCTTGTTATGAGGAAAAAAATCATTATTCTTGCTTCCCAGATTGGTTACAGCCTAGTGAGGAATGGTGAGATGTATTGGAGAGTATATGGACCAATCACGATGTATGAAATTCAAAATATTCCAAGGGGTTATATTTTGGTTTCAAATAAGGTAGCATACCTTGTGAAATTTAATCCAAATGGGTAAATATAATACAACCATAGAATGGTTGCACTAGCTAGTAACATTGCCTTATAGAATTCCATGAATTCAACCTTAGCTATGAGTAATTGAGTGAGGTACTCTATAGATATAAGACCCATGAAAACTCGTCAAGATGTCTTGTGGCTATTTTCCAACTACCACACAACCGATTCTTTAAAACTCTTCTACAACTTCCAAACTTCAACCCCTTCCCCAAAACCCCAAATATTTATAAACCACATAAGAGTTAAACAAAAATGTAATGGGTAATTTTATAAACATTAATATCACATTCCAAAAAAATTATCACATATGTTACAACATCAAAATATGTTGTTATATATGAAAATACCAGTAACATATCACTAGAAATGTTTTTTTGGAAAATTCCATATTGATTTAAAATAACATGTTGAAAAATATTAAAAATTATAAATAATATTTAAAAATATTTCATTGAAAAGTAACGAAGAATCATATAATTGAATATTCAATGAAAATTTTATTCTTTATAGTGTGTAAAGTTGTTAATGTGAAATTTTGTTAAAAGAAAAATTCCATTCCCATTTTTTAAAAAAGTAAAAATTACCTCATTCATTTTGAAAACAAGACTCCTTTAAAAAAATTATAAAAGATAAATCTTTTTAGAAATGATAGTAATAAATCATTATAGAGTATTGAAAATAGTTTTTATTTTTTTAGAAAACTTGGATTATGAAGAAAAAGGATTTCCGACCAAAGAGAGAAATAATATTGGTTTTAATTATAAATATTATTTCAGTATATTAAATATTTAAAGAGTGTAAAATTAACAGAAATGATATAATACTTAGTGATAACTAGAGAATTTGAATTTACATAAATTTTTGGAGAGATAGATAATATAATTTTATCTTTGGAAACGTTAAGAAAAAATAATCATTGAAAAAATGAGATTGTAAATTTGAACTCTTACCACTTTAGTAAATTTTTATTCATGAACCCCATGAATGATATAACATGAAATGAAAATTTAAATACCATGAATATAAGTATATTCATGATTCAAAATATAAAAGGTTTATTAGATACACTGTTATAAAATAAGACAAGTGTATAATCATAACATATGTATCAAAGAAGTCAATTTGAGATGGTAAACCCTTACAACTTTGGTATCTTTTGAATCAAACCCCAATCAAAGAAATGATTTGAATTAAATCTTTAAATGAAATTATATATGATGTATCCATGATTAAAAATGTTAAATAATTAGTATATACACCTCATAAACATAAATATTTTCATAACATCAAATATATCTCAACGGAATATAATTAAGATATCAAAACCTTATATATTTAGTAATTTTTTAAATGAAAGTTATTGGAAGTTAGAAAATAATATAGTTTTGTAAATCCCTTTCAATAAATCATGTATTATTTCAAAATAATTTTTTTGGAAGTACATACCCCCTAGATATAATAAATTGATGCATAATAGTAAAACATGTCTCAATGAAGAAACATTGAGATGAAATGATTACTACTTTAGTTTCTTTAGAATCAAAGGAATGTGAATAAAGAACATGATATATATATATATTCCAACATAATAATTTTTTTGAATATTTCATAATACATTCATAACGTAATAATCCGGAAACCGAAAATAAATAACGATTTCCAATATCAAACATGTATTCGGAATTTGAATATGAGACAATTAAACCCTTACCTTATATCATAATTGATTATTATTCTCTCTAAACTCATGAAATTTTTTTAGAATTATTATATTTCTATAATAGAATAATATGCATACATATAATATAATATATTATAGAATTACTTAATTACCACACCCATTTATTAACCATTCACTATTAAATTCAACTTTTCTGTTGTTAATTACTTCATTATTCCTGAATGTTTTAGTTCAATAGTTATGGCCCTTGTACATTTATCATGAATCCAAAATCTATAAAATTTTAATAATGATATAAATAATATATATATATTCTTTGTATACATATTTATAACCATCCATATTAACTTGTTATGAAAAATTAATTACATCACTTTGTGGCGATAGTAATTCATAAGTATAGATTAGTGATGTTTACAGTTTTTGATGGCTCAAACAATGAAAGGAAAATAATAATTTAACATTCAAGAATAATTATTATATCATAAATATCATATATCTTCATTAAATTTATATTTTATACCATCCATGTAAATTAGATTTGATAAAAAAATCACATTGCTTCATGGAGGTGATAGTTATAATGACCAATGATATTCATACACAAATATTTAACCTTATTAGAAGAATATACATTACATAACATTAAAATCAATGATATAACCATAATAGTTTATTATATTTATACTATATACACAATATTTTTATTTCATGAATTATCCTAATCATTTCCCACAATAATCATATCATGAATTATACTTCGTAGACATAACCACCTAAAAACTCAGAGTATGTCCCTTAGATTAATAAAATATGCATGATCTTAAAAAACACATGAAATGATACCCCATGATGATATTACCACATTTTACTATTCTTAGACATACCATACATAAATATACGGATAAATATTTAATATATGTTTTGAAAATAACTATAAAATTTTCCATAATTATTAATTTTTCCTAGTGTCAGAATCTCATGAACTTCCATTACTTTTTGATGGTCTTACATATAGACATTAAATAACATCAGAACATGCATTTGAGTTCTCTATTATTTTTGAACTACTAGTACACTGATCAACCTAGACTTCTATAGTTTATTTTCATTCAAATTCTTTCTCCACCTAGTTATGGTCCTTCCATAGAACCCTCTCATCAAAGAAAAAATCCCAACTTTTGAAGATAAGTTTTCTTTCACAATACCAAAAATTATATCCAAAATTTTCAACTCCATAACCAAGGAAAACACATATTCTGAATTTCTATTATTGTTTATATTTTTCCATAAAATTTACATGTATTTATTATAAACTATCAAAGAATTAGAGATGAAAAACATTGATCATTTTCTAGACATCATCTAATCTTAATTTTCCTATCAAACCACTGTGGTTGGACTCCTGTTAAGGATATATGTTGTCACGCTGAGTGCATCTATCCACATCACAACAATCATTCTAGAGTGAAATCTTATAATTCTATATTTCTATTGAATGGATCAATGTTTTCTTTTTTGTACTCCAATCTATTGTTGAGTTTGTGGAACCATCGTGCCTTCCTTTTCCCTTACTCCATTCATATTTTCCAGAAGTAAAATATAGTTTACTCACCATTGTTGTCCATTAAAATGTACTTCAACAGTCGAGTGAACTATTTTTCTACAAATCCAGTCCATAGAAAAAAAACCTGAATTAAATTAGACATATTCTTTATGTGGTAAATTCATACATTCCTTGTATCTTGATCAATAAAAGTAATAATTTATGGACAATCACTATATTATTGAACATGGGAAACTCCCCAAATATCTGAGTGTATAAGCTCTATATTTCGGTCCCCAGTATTTTAACCATATATGATAAAAGTTACTCTATTCTTCTTTCCCATCGCATTGGTCTCACACTTTTTTAATTTATGTGGCATCAAGATTCAATTTTCACTTGAGTATCAAAACATTTAAGTTATTTTCCCAATTATTGAACATGTTGTTCCATTCTTCCAGATCCTCAAAAGTTATACTTCAAATGACTAAAATCCAATATGAATTATTGATCATGTAAAGATTCCCATCCTTTAAACCTTATGTAATCTCCATTGATCCTAGAGTCACCTTTCATACCCCATTTTCAATTCTAACTTCATGTCAATAATCATCCTATTATCCAATTGAAATAAGATCCCTTTGAAGTCCAATGATATGGTGAGCCTCTGATAGTTTCAATTATCTTTCATTCCTCATTAAAATTTCTAATTATTCTTTTCCAACCACTTCTTGGGAGTCACTATCTACCAGATGGACTTTCCCAGACATCCAAGATACACAGTTTGACATCAATATTCAAATTTTGATTGAATGGAATGATTATCTAGAGATAACCACAGAATATTATTTTGGAGTATTCAGAATCAGTAAATATTCTTTGATTTTATCCATTGAGTAGATATAATTTTAGCTATTATATGTTAACCAATTTTTTGTGTTCCCCTTTTCACTCCCATACTCCTTTTTGAAATGTATTTTATTCCCATAATTCCAAAAGATTAGAATAAGACCTAGTGAATTTCCTCATATCTTCTCTTGTTGCCTTTATTGTGTTTTATCCATCAATGGATTCTTCCAATAAACCTATTCTTTTATGGGATGGTGTGTCCCTTCCATCAGTATTAATAACACTAATATAGGGTTAATTATATTTCCTTCTCTAAGGATCTTCACTAGGTATCAAATTATTAATATAGAAAAAAAACATATTAGATTTTCTAATGAAGTTAAAAATAGAAATAACTATTCCATTATAGCTCTTCGGAAGTGAGGATAAGAGTTTAAACACACATACATCATCATTAAAGGTAAACTTTACCAATTGGAGATACCAATTAATATATTGAAGTCGTTCAAATTATCCACCAGTGGAATTCGTTTTTCATCCTTAAACTGATTAATAATCACAACATGAATACTTTGTTAGGGGCTGTCTGATTTTCTTACATGTTTTTACATGTTTATAACATAAGTTGCAGCCTTCCCTTCCAAGATTTTTAATGAAACATTCATTTTGAAATAAATTATCACCAGTTTATGTACATTCCAATCCAAATGATCCCATTCATACTTCTCTATTAACAGTAGATTAACCCTTAAAAATAAAACATATATGTTTTACTAAATTTAATTTTCTTGACTATGAATCTTATAGAATCCAAAATCTGATCAAAAAAATTTATTAACACAACTCTTTAGATCAAATAGTGTCATTCCTATAGTACTATTAGTTTGTAGAATAGGTTCCAAAAATGAATCTGATTGATACCTCTTGTTAGGGAAGAAAAAAACCTTGTTAACTACAGCATAATAAATTGATCTCCTATTCCACCGATAAGCACACTTAAAGTATGATTTACTAGGAAATTTGAAATTAATATTTTTTAGTAATGTAGTTGAAAACAAAATCTATAGATGTTCTCTTCACCCTTGAATGAGTATACCTAAAGTAGGATGTCACCACACCTGACCCATTGCACAAAGTCTCATTTTCCCACACACCTTTGTACAAATAAAAAAATCATTATAAATACATTCAACTACAAAACATGAAAAAATATATAGGAATAAATAGTCAGATCAATTTTTTTTAACATGATTTAGACTTTGATCAATGGGCATGGGAAAAACCCTGAATATCACTGAGAAACATATATTACCCACCTTTGACGATATTATTAGGTTTTCCTGAAAAATTCAAAGTGCCTTCCTTTGTTGTTCAATGTGAAGAGTGTTCAAAATTTTATTTATAAAAATGTATCACAAGAAACCCTTGACAATAATATTAATGATGCGTTTTGGGACCTAGTTCATAAGCCACATAGAAATTTCAGGGGTGTTATATAGGCCAAAAGGAATCAATAACCACTCATAAAACCCCTCCTTGATTTTTAAGGATGTCTTAAATTCAATATATGGACGAATTCAATGTTTGTGATAACCAATATGAAGGTAAAATATTGTAAACAATGATTCTCTTTAATGAATATAAATCATAAAACCCAATCACAGGATTTGAAATAATTAATTTATAGTGATCTTCTTAATGGTATGGATTTAAACACACATCTGTCATGATAAATCATTCATGGGAACCAATATAGATGGAACAACATTAGGGATCATGTTTTCTCACACGATACCTTTATTGAGAAACTATTGTAATTTATTCTTAAGGATCTCATACTCCATTTAGACTCATGTGGTAGTGTGGAATATTTAAAAGAGAATATATGGGGGAAAGATTAATATGGTGTTGGATATCCCAATCTAGGTGTAATCCATCTAGTATCTTATCACGTATTATATCTCAAAAAGTCATCGAGTAGCTATTTGATGGGTTGTTAGAGGTCAGTAAGATTTTCTGAAAACATTTGAGCTAAAACATTGAGGATGTAGTTTCTCTCTCTGAAATCCTTCCTCGAATCAATATTTTTACATAAGTAAACAACTAATTTTCACAATTCCTGGGTGTTTGGGAGCTTCATAATTGTTGAAAAAGTTTAATGGGATTGGTCTTTGGCGAAATCTACAATGTTGAATTAGTAATTGTGGCTAGCATCAAGATATAATGTCCATTTTTCCCAATATAATTAGGAACAAATCCATTTTTACCATGTCACACATCATATGATATTTTTAGTAGATTATCAAGAATGGTATACTATATTGTTCATTCACTCAATTATCTGGTCACTAAAATGTATTCACTAGAAACAATTCTTCTAATATACCCATTTCAATCATATCCATTGTAGAAATAATTTCATCTAGTGTTTTATTATGTGAATTTATAAATTTCTAATATCACTCTCATAAATAATGTTTTTTACATGAAAGGAATCATAAAAATGTCTCACATAAAAAAGTTATTATAAGGTAATTAAAAAAATGATCTCTTTTTACAACTGGTCTTATTAAGGCTTTTCTATGATGGATTACCAAAATAGATGGGCATATACATTAAATTCTCAAATAGTTGATTACATGTTTGTAGAGATGGTATTGTACCGTGTTTTGAATTCCCATTGAATGATTTCATATAATATTGGTATTCATTTCATTAGGGTAGAAATTTACAATTTCCTAGAAACATAGTCTTGAAAGAATGTTTCATCCTAACTATGTGTGTGCCTTTTTAATAAATGGGACACCCTTAAGTTCCCTTAATGTTTTTTCCTGAAATATTTTCATAAGTAGAAAGTTTATTTATCACCCCATACAACACGGTTGTCAATGTGAAATCTCCATTTCTATAACCATCATACAATACAACATATAAATACCATACGGATTTCATATATTATGTTGGAATCATCATGTGTTAATCTTTTTTTAATGATCACAAATCGTATGCATTCTATAAATCTTTCTAATCTTGTTTAACCTATCTCAAATAATGTGTACAGATGGTTTGTTTCTATATGATTTAAATAAAAATATCCAACATCTTAAGTGCTATGTTTGATTATTGTAAACTATCTTTTTAATTTATGATATAATGTATTTCCTTGATAAATTATTAAGTCTAATCCATTCTATAAATATCACTATTTAAGTCTGTATACATATATTTTACGAAGTCTGAGAAACCGTGAGTCGACCACCAGTTATGTTTTTCTAGAAAAGGACCCAAACGTCGTGACCAGACATTGTAATCCAAAAAACATAACCAGGCACTGTGACCAGACACCATGACTAGACACCATGACCAGACACCGTGACCCAGACACCGTGACTATATGCCGTGACCCAGACACTGTGACCAGACACCCGGACCAGATATCGTGATCAGACAACACATCGATGCTATCGGTTCCTAATCTATATACAACTATTCCATCATGATAGTATCATATCTCAAAGACAAAGAAAGAGACACTGTTTCAAGGAGACACATTTTAATAGAGTCACCGTTTCCAGATATACTGTGACACCATTTCTTAATCTGTTTTGTTGATTATTAATTTAATTTCTAACAGTAATAATTAAGTATTTTAAAAGTACTAACCTAATTAATATTTCTTTTCAGAATTGCCACCTGATACTATGAGGTTTGTGGTGAAGAATACATTCAACCTTTCAACTCCAACACATGGACTACATGAATAAAAGTAAAGTGCGGGCCGTAAATAAGTGCGTGCTTGATTACAAAGAAGCATGAGCATACTTGAGAAAATAACCGACACATGAAACTCGACACTTCTAAATAACACACAAAGAATTATTGAATCTAAAAACATCTGGGATACCATTGATCAATGTTGAGAACATCTTTTCAATATAGACTCTATGAAGAATAGGATCCAGATCTGAACCAAAGAACCAAACATACGATACTAAGTTTCTCATAGGAGGACTCGATTCAGACATTTTCTTCATCCTAGAAGTCCCACAATGCATAGAATAACACTCAGAGCATTTATAACCTTATCTTATCATTTTTTTCACTTTTGTGTATCGTGTTTAGATTTATATAAGTGTGTGTGTATCTATATGAAAACAGAAATTGTCTCCTGCATTAAACCATAGGATAGAAGATACCCTTCCTCTCATATCTTTATAAACTTGTTTACTCCCATAGATAAGTGTGGAAGAGGTCCCTGTGTGACAGGGAAGTTTATACCCACGATGAACAATAAAATAGGTCATGTGACCTGGATAGTCTTGTGCACTATTCTTTACCCCGATCCAGGGTGTGGCACATGTTTATTAATATAAAATTCTTGGTGGCTGGTGATCACCAACTGGAGTAGAGTAGGTCTCGGCTTGAGACTGAACCACATGTTTTTTATCCATTGTGTTATTTAATTTTTTTTACTGTATAATTTAGAAATCACTAGATTCAATTTGATAGTTAATCTTGGAACAAAATTATAATTTATTTTACCTATTAGAATATATTCAAAATTAATGTTAATTACTAATATTAAGACTACATAGAATTAATCAATCTTCTATGAAGTTATTCAAAAAGACAAGAATTAATAACTGTATTATATTGATTAACTAGGAATTATTAATTTTTATTGGAGAACCTTTAATAAAACTTTGTGAACATAATTTTCTTATAGATACTCAATTCTACCCTCCCCCTGTTGAGTAAGCTACTCCGACCAACATTTGGTATCAAAGGCATTTGTTATTCCTGTTAAGACTTTGTTTTTGACCCTATTAAACTATGATTTTAGTTATACATTATTGATCTATAAATTTATGTTAATTATAAATTTCTATCACTTTTAAAGTATTTTTTTATTATGGATTATTGACTGGAAGGTGATGCAAAAAATAGAAGACCATTCTTTAATGGAACCAATTATTCCCTATTGAAAATCAAAATGAAATTTCCTTTAGAAAGTATGTGTTTTGAAATTTGGTCTTCAATTATAGATGAGTATAAGATTCATGATACTGATAGAATAACTTGGGATGAACCAAACAAGACTTCCTACAATAAAAATTTCAAAGCTATGAATGCTATATATTTCTCTTTATGAGATAAAGAATTTAATAGAATTTTTGCATATAAAACTGCCCATGAAATTTGGGATACTTTGTCTATTTCAAATGAAGGAACTTCTAGTGTGAATGAAATGAGACTTAATACTCACACTATTAAGTACCGTAACTTTAAAATGAAACCTTATGAGCCTATTTTTGACATGTTTATCAGGTTCAACGAAATTGTCAACACAATGATTTCACTTTGAAGAGAAGTCACTACAAAAGAAAAAATCATGAGGATTCTTAGATGCCTACCTGATATATGGAGTGTAATGTCTGTCTCTATTAAAGAATGATGTGATATCAGCATGTTACCTGTAAAATAACTCATTGAGAAACTTATGATGCATGAAGAGGAGCTGAAAGTCAACAAGGAAGAGGAGGATAAACCCAAAAAAATTGTTTCATTTAAGACCACCACCTCTAAACACAATGATAAAGGGAAATTGGAAGCCTCTATAGAATGTTTCAGTAGTGAAAAATCATCAACTAATAGTGGTGAGGAGATGGATCAATTATCTAAAAGGACTAAGAGATTTTTCAAGAAGAAGAAAATTTTCAAAAATCCTAACATCAAGAGAAAACATGATCAAAAAGGAAGTGGGATGAAATATTGGAAATGTGGTGACAAGTCTGATGAGATAGTATGCTATGAATGTAAGAAAAAGGGACATATAAAGGCTTATTATCCCAAGATCAAGTACAAAATAAAATATGAGTAAAAAAATAGAAAGTATAAAAAGCCAATGAATGCAACATGGAGTGCTTCTGGGGACAGTTCAAGTGACTTAGAATGTTCACATGATGAATAGGACAACATGTGTTTCATGGAAAACACATATGAGGTATCACTTGAATCTCTTGTACATAGTTACCATTATTCTGGAAATGTGATTGATTCTGTAAATATTTATATTGAGGAAATTATTGAGGATTATAATAAGCTGGAAGATACATGCAATGAACTAAAAGATAAATAATAATCTTTGAATAAGCAGCATGCTCTTACCTAAACTGTTAAAACTAAAATTACTATAGAAAGAGACAAAAATGCTCAATTAATCAAGGAAATCATTGAATTAAAGTAATCTAATGAGAATTGAAAAGGGATTTTGAAATTTTTACAAATGGTAAAGATACTTTTGTACAAATTCTAGGAAAACAAATTGATCCTAAATATACTAACGGTATTGGATATCAAGCTGGTAAATTTTTTTGGAAGAACCAACATTATCTCTAAATCAAGATCATATAGCTTTATTCCTAGTTCTAGAAAACATTCACCTAGTTCAAATTATGATACACGTTCTACTGTTTCAAAATTTTCTGGACCACATAGATTTTAATTTTCAAGCACATTACATAATTCTTATAAGAAACATATGAGGCAGAAGTGGGTTCCTAAAGCACTAGTCACTAATATCACTTGACCCATGAAATATGGGTACAAATATCAATTTTATTTTGACTATTTTGTCAGAAATGTGCTTAAATAGCTCTTGTAAAAGCTTATGGTACTTGGATAGTGGGTGTTCAAGACACATGGAAGGGGACATTTCATACTTCATGAACTTTATAAAAATTGATATTGGACATGTCACCTTTGGTAAGAATTCCAAAGAAAGATCATTAGCCTTGGAAAAATCGGTAACTATAATACGGTGTTAATTTCCAAAGCACTTTTTGTTGATGGATTGAAATACAATATACTTAGTATTTCACAACTATGTGATGATGGATTTCATATTAAATTTTAAAATGATGCTTCAATTTTTTTAATTCTAATAATTAATTAGTATTTTCTACCTTAAGAAATGAAAATGTATACTCTATTAACTGATATTCTCTATTTTCTCAAAATGCTTCATGTTTAATTTTATTTCATAAAGAATTTTGGTTTTGGCATAAGTTACTAGGAAACTGTAATATTCAATCTCTTAGAAAGTTAAATTGAAAGAGTTTAGTCATAGTCCGACCAAAACATGAGTTTCCAAATGATAAAGTGTGTAATCCTGGTCAAAAGGGATATAAAAAAAAATTTCCTTCAAAACAATAAAAGAAGTGTCAACTTCTCATCCTCTCGAACATATTCACATGGATTTGCTTGGACCATCTAGAGTTTATAGTTTAAATGGGAAGCACTAGGTGTAATTTCTTGTAGATTACTTTTCTATATATATTGGGACTTTCTTCTTGGATCACAAGAGTGAAGCATGCTCCAATTTCATCAAATATTCTATAAATGTAGAAAATCATTTTGGATTTAGAATAAAATACGTAATAAGTGATCATGGCCATGAGTTTGAAAATCAAGAGTTTGAATCCTTTTTCTTAAAAAATAGTTATAATCATAATTTCTCTGCCCCTAGAACACCTCAACAAAATGGAGTTATAGATAGAAGAAATAGAACCCTGCAAGAGATTACTAGAACATTGCTTAGTGAATATGACTTACCTATTTTTTTCTTGGTTGAAGCTATAAATATTGCATCCTATATTATTAATAGAGTGTTGATTAAACCTATTGTTAAATGAACTAAATATGAGTTATGGAACAATATAAGACCAAAAGTAAGCTACTTCAATGTTTTGGGTGGCAAACTCTATAACCTTAATACTAAGAACAATCTTTAAAAATTTGCATCCAAGAGTGATGAAGGAATCTTTTTTTGATATTTCATCTCTAGTAAAGCCTATAGAGTGTTTAATAAAATAATTAAATGTGTGGATGAATCTCTCTATGTCAAATTTGATGAAAAATATCCACATGATCCTCATACCACTCTAGAGAACCTAGATGATGAAGTATCAAATCTGGACATTAATTCAAAATCCTCAAACCATCCTGTGACGGAATCTGGGAAAAATTCAAGTTCTAGAAATTCTTAATATTCAAGTCACAATGAACCTGACCCTATTGAAGAACCTTAAATAACTAGTCCTTATTCTTCTAGAGATGTTAGAACTCTTAAGAACAATCCATTAGATGTTATTGTTGAAGATTTAGATAATGGAACTGAAACTATATATTCTCATATAAATCAGGTTGAACATCAAGTCTTCTTGTCACAACATGAACCTAAAAACATTAATGATTCTATTAATGATGAATGTTTCATGATGGCTATGCAAGAAGAGCTTAATCCGTTTGAAAGAAACAATGTTTGTAAACTTGTTTCTAGGCCCAAAGACACATTTACCATAGGAAAAAGTGGGTTTTTAGAAATAATGTAGATGAAGCTAGTAACTTAATTTGAAACAATGCTAGATTGGTTGCACAAGGATATAGTAAAGAAGAAGGAATTGACTACAAGGAGACCTTTGCACCAATATCTAGACATGAATCCATCCAAATTTTTATTTTTTATGCTGCAAATAGGAATTTCAAACTATATGAAATGGATGTTAAGAGTGCATTCCTAAATGTGTATATAGTTGAGGATGTCTTTGTTGAGCGAACCCCCTAGTTTTACAAAAGGTATATCTAATTCCACCCATTTTAGAAAACGAATTTCCAATGATGTTTTAGTAGTTCAAATTTATGTAGATGATATTATCTTTGGGTCTTCAGAAAATTCTTTATGTATTGAATTTTCTAAAATGATGCAAAAAAATTTGAAATGAGTTTAATGGGTGAACTAAAATTCTTTCTGGGTTTTAAAATCTTTGAAAATAATGATGGTATTATTTTAAATCAATTCAAATATACTAGATATCTTCTAAAACGTTTTGGCTTGGATAACACTAAAAGTAGTGACACTCCATTGAGTACTACTTGTAAGTTAGATATTGATGAATATGTAAAATCTGTTGATCAAACCACTTACATTGGAATGATTGGAAGCTTACTCTACTTAACTGCTAGCAGACAAGACATTATGTTTAGTGTATGTGTGTGTGCTCATTTTCATGAAAATCCTATGGAATCTCATTTAAATGCAGTTATGATAATTTTCAAATTTCTCAAGCATACAGCCAATATAGGATTGTTCTATCCCAGAGGACAATCATTTGAGTTAGTTAGTTATTCTGATTCTGACTTCAGTAGTTGTAAGTTAGATTTAAAAAGAACCTCTGGAACATATCACTTTTTAGGCATGTCACTAGTATCATGGTGTAGTAAGAATCAAAACTCTATTGAATTATCTTCTACAGAAGGTGAATACATAGCTGCTGGTAGTTGTTGTCCACAAATTGTTTGGATGAAAAAAACGTTACCAGATTATGGATATCAATTCAGGCATGTACCTATAAATTCTGACAATAAAAGTGCTACTAACATTTCAAAAAATCTTTTCTCATAGTCCAAGACAAAACAAATGGATGTAAGACATCACTTTTTCAGGGACCATTATCTAAAAGGTGATATCACTTTGTAATTCACTAGAACTTAATATTAGCTCGCTGATATATTCTCTAAACAATTAAATTCTAAATGAATAGATTACATCATACATGAGATGGGATTGATAAATCATAAGTAGTAAGTGTATTTTTAATAGTTTATGGTTTCATAAGTCACTATATTAATATTAATGTCTATCTCTTATAGTTTAATATTTTACTGTCTTAAAAGTTACTATTTCATGTTTACAGTCTCACAGTTACTATCTTTCGGTTACTGTCGGGAATATACTATTTCATACAATACGGTCACACAGTTTTGAAATTAGATAGTAAAAAACTCCCCGTGAAAGCCGGTTATGGTATCACCATGAAATTCAGTTACAGTATCATCATATAGAGGCTTTATTGTTTTATTTTAATAATTATAATATATATCACAATAAATAACTATTTTATTCTTTTATATTCCCACACTTTTGTTTTTGCAATTCTTGATATCACTAAATGATAGAAATGAAAGAAGTTTCACTCCTCTCTTTACCTGATCTCTCTTCTATCAAACTGTAAGCCCTCTCCCAACCCTTATGTTTTCTCACTCTCCCTCTCTCAAACCATCGTTGAATGACCAAAATGAAATGTCCGTCTTTATCAACTCCTGAGAAGTGAAAATACAAGGAGAAGATGAAAATAGATCCAAAGATAGTGCCCAAATGTCCTTTAAACCTAAATATCTTAGATAGAATAGTGGTACTCCAAAAGGAAATCATCCTTAAGTGGATTTTATCAAGTAATTCCCTAGTATTGAAAGTGCAAAAAGAGACAGGGTGGCTGGATTGGTTCAAAAATGAGGATAGGTTGATTTACCCAAAACTTGTTGCACAGTTTTATCAGTATGTTCAATTAACTCTTGAAAGAGAAGATGATTTTGTTGTGAGAAGGTGAATCAGTGGCCTAAGATGTACCTTTTTTAGGTTATGGGATGCATGCCTAAGGATACCTCATGAGGGTATTTGTGAGGACTTTAAGAGAGGTCCTCCACCTCCCAATGAGATATTTTATTTGGATGAATCTTTGAAAAGCTTTACTGGGAATGAAACAATGTGAAGAGCCATAACTACTGAGTTAGATGGTGAAACCATACATTTGTTTATGTTTGTTCATAATATGATTAGCCCTAAAAAAGGTTATTTTTCTACACTCAAGTATCAGGATGTATTCTTGATACATCTAATGAATAATTGACACAAGATTAACTTATGGTAATATGTATACTCCATATGTGTGTGTTCATAAATACAAAATCCGTGTAAACCTACCTACTCTACTCAATATTAATCTCAGTTATGCTTCATGCAAAAGGGTTGGTTGGACCAGATGAAGAAGTCATTAAAGACTATAAATTCTGTATTTCAAAATTTACAGTCAAGAGAATGAAAATTAGTTGGAAACATTAGAGAAAAGCATTGGGGGAAGATATTAAAAGGGTATATGAAATGTTCAACCCGGTTTAGAATTATTTAATACCTAAGGATATTTGTGATACTGGTTTGGAACCAGATGAAATGGTTGACTACTCTGATGAGGAGGAAGAAGAAGAGGTTGTTGCACCTGCAAAAGAAACTGTCCTAGATGAGAAAGATAGTGAACTTATTCTCCAAGACATAACTAAGATAGAAATACATATTCCAAGAGAAATTGGTGATCTTGAAGAAGAACTTGCCTCTAAAAAGGATCTTGTTTTTGGGATGGAAAATGATGTTCTGGAAGAGCACTTAGACAAAGATATTTCTCTTAAGAAATATTATTCTCTTGAGGAACACCTAGAGAACAAGTTGATCCTGAATTTATCCCATCTACTGAAGATATAATGGAGAAATACTTTCAATTGGAAAGAAAAAAAATGTATGAGGAAATTTGGGTTGAAACCTTGGATGCATATCAAAGAAATAGTTCTCTTAGTCCAGAAAAAGAGGCACCTATTGAGGAGGATCAACACCGGAATATGGAAATTGTAGAAGTACCAAATTTATTTGATCAAAGCTCTATGGATATATGGTACACATTCCCTATAAATTTTGATGTGTATGATTCCCAGGAAGTCTCACATAAAGGTATAAATCTATCTAATATGTTTCACTTGAAGTTGGTATCTGCTCCTGAATTTATCTCTGCAAAGGAACCTGAGATTTTCTCAGCTTCTACTTTTGAACCTTCGTAAGAACCTTCCACCTTGGTGATTAAGGATGATTTGAAAGCATTTGGAGATACCCTATTAGTTGGGGTTGAAAATCTCATGAAGACTCAACCTGCTCCTGTGACAAAATTGACTGAAAGAGATGATGCCCTGCTGTTAGAGAAGATCATATGGAAGATTCGACCCAAGATGCTTTATGATATTCAAGAAACCGGAGTTGAGAATATAAAACATAATGATGAAGGGATGTATCTCAAATGTATGGTTGAAGGTATGCCAAGAGTGCTGAAATCAAGACCAGAACCGGATTCTCATTTGTTGAGGATATTGTTAGTCAGCTTCCACCAGAAGAATTCCCCATGATTCAACCTAACCAAACTTCCCTAACTGACATGGTGGATGAATGAAACAAGAAAATAGTTCAAGAGATGTGTGAGCTTCGTTATTAGTCTTAACATGTTGTCTAATGAGTATAAGGGTTGTCTGAAAAAATTCCTAAATCAACTGAAGTCCCTTACATTAGATATTACAGCTTCGAATACTTCTGGATAGTCTTCTCAACCATATTTGGATAGTGATCTAATTAGAAAAGTTTTTAAAGAAGATATCCATTCGGTATTCAGTGGCTTTGAGAAAGATTATCTATTTGAAGTTGTTAAGAATAGTGACATAGGTCTTGATTTTGGAGAATTCATTCCAAAAATATGAAAATGATTCTTAGGAGTATATTACAAATAAGCTGCACTTCTACTTCAATAAGATCTTCTCGAAGCATGACTTGACCAACCATTTCTAGTACCTTGTAGAAAATCTGTGAATTCCTCCTGTCACTCAAACTTTCAAAACTCAAGTCTAAATGCTCAAAGATTTCTCTTGTTTGTTGGAAAAGATTATGTAGAACAAATATGACTTTGATAAATCCATGTTGTATGGTGGTGATATTATTGCTGAAATTATCAAGATTTTGTGGCCATATATTCATGTGTAGAGCACTACTATTATAGCTCATGTAGCTACACCCTTAAGACCTAGTTTTCCTACTTTCTCATCCTCTTCCCATGCCTCTACTTCTAGTCTATATCTTAGGCTCTGAGTTAGATCAGACCTATTATCCTTGATCAACAGTTGTCGCGATCTTCCACTACACCTACATTGTCCCCATTAGTTTTTTGAAGGTCTCCCTCTACCTTCTCTATCTATTGGATCACTCCCTTCTTCAACTTCTACCTCTTCTCCTGTGAATTCCAGTGATTCTGCTGCCCAGGGAAAAGAGAAGACATCTGATGCTGAAGAAAAGTGAGTACTATCTTTTGAGAGAGATATTGTTGTATTTTTATTGACTACTAGTTGTAATGAATTTTTTTATCCCTCTAATGCAATGTGCACTTTTATTGTCACCTCTCTTATTTAATTTTGTACTCTTTTTGATAACCACAAAAGTGGGAGAAGACATGAACACTATGGAAAAAACACATTCACCAAGAATAGATCACTCGTTAAGAATATATCTCTCACTCAATTTATATGTAACCATTAATAGGATGAGATTGTTGGACTCCTCATGTTTTAATCATTTTTAATGATCACAAATCCAATACATTTTTTTAAGATTCATAATCATGTTTAACCTGTCTCAAATAATGTGTAGAGATGGTTGGTTTATTTATGTTTAAAAAAATATCCAAGATCCTATGTGCTATGTTTGATTATTGTAAAACATCCTTTTAATTTATAATATAATGGATTTCCTTGATAAATGATTAAGTCTAATATATTCAATGAATATCACTATTTATGTATATATACAGATATTTGGATATGTATGAGAAACCATGAGTCTTTCACCGATTATGTTTTTCTCGCAAAGGACATAAACACCGTGACCAGACACCGTGACCAGATATCATAACCCAAACACCGTGAACAGACACCTTGACCCAAACACCATGACCAGACACTGTGACCAATCACCGTGACCCGAAACCATGACCCAGACACTGTGACCAGATACCTTGACCCAAACAACGAGACTAGACACTGTGACCAGACACTGTGATTAGACACCGCATCTGTGCTATAGGTTCTTAATCTCTATACAACTATTCCATCATGATTGTCAAACCTATCAAAGTCAAATAAGGAGATTCCATTTTAGTGAGACATTATTTCATGGAGACACCATTTCCAGACAGACTGTGACACCATTTCATATTTTTTTTTCATTTTTCAATTTAATTTCTAACAGTTATATTTGTGTCTTTTAATGCACTGACATAATTAATATTTCACTATAGAAATGCCACCTGATTGTATAAGCTATGAGGTATAGAATACATATATTCTGTCAGCTCCAACACATGCAGCCCAAGAATAAAAGAAATGTGAGGACCAAAAACAAGTGTGTGGGAAATGACAAAGAAGCATGAGCATTCTTGAGAAATGAACCGACACATGCATCTTGACACTTTTTAAGAACACATGAAGCATTATCGAATCCAAAAAAATGTTGAGATACCATTGATCAGAGTTGATAACATCTTCGCAATACAAACTCCATGAAGAACACAAGCCCGATCTAAACCAGAGCACCCAACATACGATACTCTATTTCTCCGAGAAGGACTCGATTCATACATCTGCTTCATCCTAGAAGTCCATAACTGCATAGAATAACACTCAGATAATTTATAACTTTATGTCATCATTTTTGATTTGTTGTGTATCATGTTTAGCTTTCGAGAAATGTGTGTTTATTTGTATAAAAAACACACTTTCTCCTGCATTAAACTGGAGGACACAATATATCCTTCTTATCATATTTTTTTTACACTTGTTTACTCCCACAGATAAGTGTGGAATAGTTCCCTGTCTGACCTAGTAGTTTATACCCATGAATAACGGTGGAAGAGGTTGTGTGACCTAGATATTCCAATGCACTTTTTTTACCCCGATATAGGGCATTGATCATGTTTATTAATGTAAACTACTTGGTGTAACGTGGTCACCAGGTGGAGTGGATTAGGTCTTGACTTGAAACCAAACCACTTATTTTATATCCGTTGTGTTATTTAATTTAGTTTTCTCTATTTTACGGTATAATTCAAAAATCACTAGATTTACTTTGATTGATAATATTGGAAAGATATTATAATTGATTTCCCTTATTAGAATAACTTCAAAAGGAATGTTAGTAACTAATATTAATATTATTAATAATTATTCAATCTTATGAGAAGTTGGTTAAATAGTCAAAATTTCTTAACCATATTACATTGATTAACAGAGCGATATATATTTTTATTGGGGAACCTTTAAGAAAACATTGTGAACAAATTTTTTTATAGATACTCAATTCACCCCCTCTTGAGTAATCTACTCCAACCAACATATTCAATCAATGGAACAAAATGAACATTAATGTGATTACCTAGTCGTTTTGGTACTGATATAAATAAATACAACGTAATTCATTTTCACTACATTCATGTTTATCTCTAAAAGACCATGTGGGGGTGGGAATGGAGATTTTTGGTGGTGGAGGAACAACCTTCACATCAGAAACATATTTCTAAATCCTTTTTGGAAGGATTCAAATGAGGTTTATTCATGGAACACTAAATACCAAATGGTTCTCTTATTGATGATGTTTCATTAACCTAATTTACAAAGACCTGTGGTCAATAGAAAATGGATCCATCAATTATTAAGGACTCACTTTGATGAAGAGGATGGGAGGTTCGGTTCATCATACCATTATTAGGGTAATTATTTCTTTCTATGAGACTCTATTATAGTTTTAAGTCATTTTTAAATCCTTTACTAAATCCCAAATTTGAAACAATTTTATGTTATATTAATAGTTGATCATTATCATGTGTTAGTGTTAATATCATATGGATGTATCCATGGGTTTCCAACCATGGACATATTTTATGTTTATGAGGTTATCCATTGATAGTACCAATTTTAAACAAATTATAGATTCTTATGTCATTTATTATTATGATGCTAGATTTAAGCCACATAGTATGTAACTCTAGAATTGATCTTCATCTATATAAATGATACTTTTTTTTGATTTTGGGATTGGTACGATGATATGGGCATACTTTTCATCCTTATGAAAAGAATCAGAATCCACATAGTGTAGTGAAAATTAATGGGACACACAATAAACTTTTAGGTAATGTTATGAGGACCAAAATATGAATATTAAAATCTTATAGTAAGAACATATAGGCAAATGGTGCCTATAGAAAGATGGTGTTGGACTTACGTCAAAGTGTACCAATGTTCATGGAAGTGATGTGTCCTACTTGCTGGGATTTGACCCTATTGGGGACTTAGCCTAGAGAAGAATAGGGTGAGATTCTAATGTTGGTTTTGAACCTTAGAGAGGCTTCAAACATATCACATTTGGATAAGAATCAAAGCCACATATGTGTTAGGGCTTACACCTAAGGAGGGGGGCCATTTAAGCGAGTATGATTAGGGGTTTAACCGAATAAGAGAATCATTGGTTTCTTCCATAGGAATATAGACATATAAAGGATTTATTCATAGGGAATAAGGCCCATTGAGAGTATGGTAACTTGGTTTTGGGGATTACACCTAGTAGGAGGCCCTTGTCGAGGTGAGAAAAAGGTACCTCAAAAAATATCTCTACCATGATCAGAATTTTATTGTGTGGATGGCATGATCATGAAAAACCTCTAAGACCATTTGAGTAACACATAATGTGAGAAAAAGGGTATGTAATGATTTGGAAAATTTCATGATCTCCTTCGCCTGATGGTGGATCAGGTTGGAGATACAGAAGAGAGAAAGGAGTTTGATGTGCCCCTCTCCTATCTTGTATTCAATCCCCGAGGTCGGGAAATACACACCCATATTGACACAACCCATGAAAATTACTAGATTCAAACTCTATTATGAATGATAGATTCCATTATGAGAAAGTATTGGAGAATGATAGGGAACTATCCCTCGCTAAAGGGAAAGGCCAGTGGTTCCCATCGCTCTATGAAATTGGGAGGATCTTGAAAATGCCTCCAAGATTCTAGTTTTCATTATGGGGGGAATAAAAAGTTATAAACACCCCAAGGACTATAACCATTTTGTTTGATAATTTTGGCACAACTTTTAATTAGGAAATACACAATTAAATAGGAGACAATATCATATTTTCCTTTTCCCTAATCATGAAATTATGAAGGCCTCATAGGATGATCTTCTCAAGTATCCCATTAAGGGGACCATATAAGGAACAAATATTCATGATAGAGTTTGATAGATACTGTTTTATTTATAGTTCATGGAGGGGTTGAGGTAAGGTCGAATGCTATACAAAAGGGTAAATCCTATGTACTATTGTTCACAAAGGGTCTGAGGTAAGGTCAAATGCTACTAGAAGGTTTAATCCTATATAATTATTGATATACATGACCACAAGTACTATTTTCTAGGTTGTATTATGGCCCATAAAGGATTTTTGACTTAGATGTGAGAGGCCACCATTTATGGGAAATCTGGTGAGTTCCATTTTTTACTTCAAGATACATGATAAGTGATTTCCTAATGAAATTGATTCCATAGGATTTTTTTCTCCATCTCCACATTTTTCATTGTTGGTTGGTTTTTATAGGAGTACAAATGTAACCATATTAATGGGATAGTATGGAATAAACAATCATTTAAAGGTTACTTTAGTTTGTAGGTGACTTAAAATGAATCCTTACCATGAAAACAACATTTTGTTTGTGAGGGGCCTAGAGATGACGTCTCCCCCCAAAAAATGAAATTGCATTTGCGGGGGATGCCATATGGATTAGACATAAGAGGACGAATTTACCCATAAAAAATTTCATTTTCCTGTTTCTGAAGAGGACGCCTTACCAGATTATTTTTCCTTTAAGAGGTCCTAAAGAAAACTCATTTCCTTGAAAAACTAAATATCATTTGAGGGGTCCTAATGAGGATTAATTTTCCTAAAGAACTAAATTCTTTTATGGGGTCCTAAAAAGGATGCACTTCCCTGAAAAACTAAACTTCGTTTTTGGCTTCCTAAAAAGGAATCCTTGCCCAAAAAAACATAATGTCATTTCTGTGGTGCTAAATACGATTCATTCCCCATAAAACAAAAGTTTGTTTTTAGGGTGCTGGAGATGCAATTTCACCTCACAATATGAAATGTCATTTTAGGGGGCACTAGGAATAGGGGAGACCAGCATAGTGGGTGTGCTATGAAGAAAGTTGGATTTATTTATGGCTCCAGGTCCTTGGATAATTTAATATTTTGGAAATAGATCTATAGAATTATTCTATCATTTCCATGATGAATTATCCTATCCCAAAATGTTTCCCCCATCGATATGGATTCTGATTTCATGAGTAGGATTCCATTATGAGGTTAAAGTATGTCTAGTGGAATGTTTTTCATATTGTATGTGGACCTAGAGAAGATCCACAACATAAAAATGGTAGCAGGTTGATTTGGGTAATTTTTAACCTAGTGAACATGGGCTCTATATTTTGTTTTTATCATTCTAATTCTGAATTTATATTCATAGAAATTTACTTTAAAGATGTAATTTCACATGATACATGCATACATGTTTCCTTTCCAGATGATCCTTCCTATGTACTGAAGGATCACCACTTGCAAAATCATATTTTTTTTCTCTAAAATATCGATTTCTTTTGGTTGTTTAATTTTTCCAATATAGAGAATAGGGTTTTATACATGTAAACTTCAGATTATCATGGACCACATAAGATGTTATGTAGTTATCTAGACATTATTATGTGTGTCATTATGCTTTACAGAATTTTCTTGTACCCAATTTTTTCCATGTTTTATAGATTATAATAAAAGGATCCTACATAAGGTTCTTCTATTTATATTGAATGGAGGAATGTCATAGATTAAAGAATTGACAATATCAAAAAAACATGACATTGTTCCTTATCTTCAATTTCAAGTGGGACAAATGGGTTCTAGAATTTGATATCTCATATCAAATAGGATACACTTTATGGATTTGGGTTTCCATCAGACGTCTTTATCCCAATAGTGCATTAGAAAAGTCAACCATTGGCCCGGATAATCTTGTGAAACAACACACCTCAGGAAAATATCTCATCGAAGGGGTCTTTTATTTTGAAAACAACTCTATGGGGTTAATTTTGAATAAATCCACTTTGTGATTAGAGGAAATGATATCAACACCATAAACAAAAATCCAATTCTATTACACCATTACAAAGAAATCCATGCATGAGGAGAGATTATGTTGTTTTTTCAAAATGGATCTTCATCCTTGGGGGTCATACAGTCTATAATGGTGATGTAATTTTTGGGTTTTAAAAATCTACAATGTGTTTTTTTTCAAATTGAAGTATGTAGAACTGTATGAGGCTATATAGGAGTCACCAAAATTTTCCTATCTAAAAAATATATCACTCATAACCTTCTTATCTAGTGGATCTCGGACACTAATTCATTCCACCTTGTTTATAAGAAAGTCATTATTAGTCATTGGTATGCTCGGATGATCATGGAGTCACCCATCATGGGTGATATGTATGACAAGATCCTTCCTCCTTTAGTGTGGGATGACCCTGAGAGAAACCCTCAGCTTGTGAGGCAACTTATTTACTAGGCACATAATATTCAAGAGGTTGAGACCCTACCAAGGTTGGATGTAGAATTTAATGACTCGATTCATTTATTTTTTACACCAAAAATTTACAAGAATCATGAGGGATGGTCAAGTATGTTTCATACTCATGGAATTCAAATATGTGATTACACTTACTAGTCTACACTCAAGGAGGGTCTCTTGGATTTATGGGTTGGCATGTTTTCTCTATGGTTCATCCATTAGTGTTACAGAAAGATTTGATGGAAAAGTTTTTAAGTGGATGGTTGATACCAATGCATGAATCAAAAACTAGAATCGGGGTTATAACCTTTGAAATGTTATCCCATTTGGTGACTAGGAGGCATGTCAACCTAACAATACTGTTATTTTCATATATATATATATCATCAACTATGAATAATTAATACGGGACTCTCAGGATCACATGCCCCTTCCAACTCCTCTAGGTATAAGTAGTAGCTTATATTAGGGGTCATGAATTTATCAATGACCAGTGAGTTCTAGATTCTTGATTAAGGCCCTAATTCTTGTGTATAAGTGGGTTGAATTCATTAATGTTAGGGTCAAGTGATTTGATGAACATGCTCAATTATCACAACCATTTTTATGTCCCTTATTCTTCTCTTACTAGTACCCTCATAAATGAAGCATCTAGAAAAAATACATGATAAGGGTACCTCATTTCCTTGAGGGATGGTGTTATAGTTTCTGGATTTGATAGAAATCAGATCTATAAAAGGCATTCACCATGCCAATATAGGATTCAATTCCCTTGAGACCAAAAGTGGTGCAAAACATTGATTGATCTCACATATCAAGAAAAGAATCAAATAGCCACTAATTATATTTTATTGATGTCCACATAGGAATCCACTACCTCCTTGATAGAACTTCCATCCACAAATATCATTCCTAAGATGGTGAATTCCTATTCAAAAATTTGGATCCACTAATACCCAAATGTCAAATTTGAAAAAACAGTATCCATTATTATGGTTCCACTCATATCTAATCCTAGAGAGGTTGAAAAGTGTGAAACATAGTTAGTTAGTCTAGGAAAGGGGACTACTTTGAGGAAACACATCCATTCTAAAATGAAAAAGTAGATGTTGAAGACCTTGGATGCTATCCCTCAAAACATAGGTTTCACCCCGTGGTAGAAGCAACTGAGCCATCTTACCCGATAACCATCCCCACAGAGGCTGAATATCCCATATATTTGAGGTTGTGTGACCAATGGAAAAATTATAATCTTATTAATGGGATTTGGAACATTATCTTGGAAAAGGAAGTCATTTTGACAATATATAATGGCATAAATTCACCTAAAATCACATCTTATATAGGGCATGATAACATGGTGGATGTTTGAATATAGTAAATTGAAGCATAAATTATTTCTCTCCAAGGTCAATTAATGTTTCTGGAGTGGATGCTAGAAATTTTGAGACCTTATGAATGTTTAAGTAAAGACAATGACCTTGGTTCATAGGTAACTGATGAGGAAAATTTTCTCATCCCTAGTGAACAATGTGAGATGCCTTCCTCCTAACTATTGGGACATTGAAATAACCATAATCGAATGGGAATAGTATCTGATATATTAAAGAAATTGTTGTGGGGAACTGATCCCACCCAACCTATGAGGTTTTCCTCTTTTATATTTTCCATCCATGTCCTGGAAGTATTTCCCAATGCTTGGAGAGAGTGGGACAAAAGGAGAATGATGGATTCTTCTTAAGAAATTTGGGGTGTTCTTTAGGAAGGGGAAATTTATTTTCATAGATATGGGATGATTAATAAACCTAAACATATATCTTTATGAGAAAATACTAAAGATATTGGTATATAACCTGAGAAGATTGATTACTCCATCCATTCATTAAGAGGTAGGATTTAGTTGTTCGACTAGGTGTAGGAAATCCTAGTGGAGAGGGTGGAAACAAATGAATCTCATAAAGAGGTAATATGATCTCTTACATTGGATATCTTTTTCTCTCGTTGTAATCATTTAACACTTATTCTCTTCACCCACATTTTTTAATGAGAGATGGGAAATCCATCTCCCATTCCTTCACCAGAAAGTAATGAGGGAGGAACCAATTTTTGGAATGTATGTTCCAATTGATAAAAGAATAGTTTAATAATGCTATCATGGGAAGAAAAGAAAACAAAAGTTGTGATCGTAGACCCAACAAGATAATTCCCACCAAATAACCCACCTATTATGTTACATGTGAGATTATTTATAAGGGAATTCATAAGTGATAGGAAAGGAAAGAAGATGGAAATTAACATCCAATCTAGGAAAAAAATTAAGTATTATAACCTTATTTCTAAAATATCACGCTATATTTCTAGTCATGATAATGGGTAAACTTGTGCATGGATGTACATAGAATCTAAATGTTATGAAATACCAACCATTCAGGATCAGAGATTTATATGGAGGTCTGGATCAGATAAGGGTTCAAGGTCAGTAGGTGATGTTATGTATATATTTGGCGTAGGGGTGTCAATTTCTCAAGATGAAACATCCATTATCCCATTAAGATAGGGGATTGAGAGAAATTCCACTTATATAGGAAAAAAGTATCTCATTATTAAAAAAGATAGGATTGAAAAGGAATTAGTGACGCAGACTGAATAAGGTTTTAGACCAACTGTTTTTCTATGTATACTGATGGTCATCACTGTGGAATTAGTGTTTGTCAGTGGCATTTTGATGGATTAAGAACTGGCTAAAAAGGAAAATGTTACACGTTACTCCTTTAAATAGTTGTCTCCTATGGCCAACCTATCATCCAGATACATAGCACATGTAATGCTTACTAGTCAGGTGATGATGACGAAGGAGGTTAGTATATTAGTAAATGAAGGTGAGTCTCTCAACTTAATTTCTATCCCATATCCTTCCTTAATTAAAATTTATTATTGGATACCCATTTCTTGGTAATTTTTACAAGTATTTGAGATTGCATATGCTTCAAATTTCCAATCAGCTGAGGATACAAGGAATTCAAATGATTTAGAGACTTTTTCTTTTCAAAATGTTAATGATATGCATTCTCTTGTTGAACTTCTCCCAGAATACCTTCATCCCTCTGATAATCATTTTGATGTAGAAAGTGAGACCTTCAATGATTTTGGTATCACTCATCAAACATTTTGGAGGAATTTATGAAAATTTAATTCTCAAACCCCTCTATCATATGTTCCAATAAAATTTACCATGCTACATCACATTTTCTCTATACATAGTTATGAGGGGTTTGACTAATGAACTATAAATACCACAGTGAAAGTGATGGTTTCTATCCAAGAGATGGTAAGTACACTATGTTATCATTAAATGACTATGGAGCCTATATTCCTTTTTTTACATTCATAAATTCCCTGATTAATAAGGCCTCCGAACAAGCTAGAGTAGCATTCCAAAACAAAATCCCACTTGAAGAACATAAGACTATGGAAGAATACATCCATTAAGAGTTATATTGGCTCAATAAATAATTTTATTATGCTTAGGAAGCGGATAATAAAATGAAAAAACTTATTCAATAAACTGAGAAGGCCGACATAGATTCTTTTTAGAAGGTAAAAGTGTTATGATATGATATAAAAATAAAGGCCGCAACATTATCGATGTTACGTTGAGCATTAGAGGATATTGATCATACAATTATCCAACTCTATAAATGCTTCAAAAAAATTATTTCAAGAACATTCATTTACTTGTGTCGAATGAATCCATGTTTTGGATACTCTTCAGTGTCCTTCATATATGTAATGAATATGGTTTTTCTCACAATCATATGTCTATTTGTCTCAAATTTCCCTTGAAATGTTAACAGTAATACATGAGTTATCTCACTTGTTAGAATTTTTATTTATTAGTGTGGTTTACCCATAATAATGGGAATAAGAAAATGCTCTAAATTTTCCTATGATTATATGACCTAGAGTAATTAGACTTGATGATCTTACCTGGTCACCTATTATGGGATTTCAAACTATTGTGTTTTATGTATCTTTTTAGTTATAGTTGAAAGACTATCCAATTCATATGGTGTTTTAGCTTTAGGAACATTGAACAATTTTTTTGAGTGAAATAATCCCAAATGATGTTTTCGGGACATTAATATGAAACTACATATTTAGAGATATCTCACATGTAGGGAGAGGGACATTTTAATCTTAACATGTGTCCATAAACAAGAGAAAATTATTCATAATATTTTGTTCAAATCGACCACATACATAGTATAAGAGGTACTAATACTCTCATACAGAGATTTTTTGTGTTCCAAATACTTCGACATATATCAAGATATCATGTAGGTAAGAAATAGGACAAAATAAATGGTTCATCCATGTAGTTGTGAGTATTGTGGTGGTGGACATATACCTTTCTTTTTAAGGTCATGAAGTAGGGGATAAGTTTCCTATCATTGAATAATTAAAATTCAACTCAATTTTCCTAGTTAATGTGACTCTCCTGGTACTGAAATATCACATTATTCATGCATTAATTGATATATAAGAGGTAGTTTGAGATATCATCTAAATCATCATGGGAGTGCACTTTATGGAACATGTTGTGATATTTTCACATCAATCAGAGTTCATGGGGGGACATGATTAAAGTTAATGAAAACTCATGGCTGGGATTGATATACATGAATAATAATTCCTCAATAAAGGATGGAAACCCTATATAGATATATTTATTACTTGGAGTTTGGGTATTTTCATATCTCATTCTGTCATGGGATTGAAAAAATGTGAGTCTCCAAAGATAGTACCAATTATATTATACCTAAGTTTCCTTAAAAATGGATTATTCAATCCTACTATCTCTCTATAGATGGGGATCATATACAGTGTAACTTTTAATGTGATATTTCTCTCATGTAGGTAATTTATCATAAAGAATAGACCATGTGTCATGCAGTTTATTTTCCTCATATAAGGAAGGATATGTTCTACAGTTTTGGATCATGTGATAAGGACCTTTCTTCATAGTTTAATGTCATATAACTTGGATGATTGGTATATGGTTTAATTTCATGATGATAAAAACAATGGACACATAGTTTAATTTCCTCTTGCAATGATGGATGATTGTTGTAGTTTATGTTTTCATGGATTTGTCCAAAAGATTGTTGATTTCCCATTTCATGGTGATTTGACAAAGAATGTTCCATAATCCTTCAGGCATGAAGAGGGAAGGTTTTAAGTTCTAATATAAGGTTTTTTGAATCCAAAAATTTTATATGGGAAAAGTATGAATTGAATAACCACATATCTTGTTTGAAAACATTTTACAATATAATGGTATTTGGGCTTACAAAGGTAGAAGCGGATTCTTATGAGAATAAATGTTCCTATGGTTGAAAAGACTGTTGAGGGAAGCTAATATAGACCACACTAACAATATTATGCATATTGAAAACTAAGGTTTACTTAGGAATCATATCTTCCATTACTATGCATAAGTAAGCTTTATGAGTATGGAAGGATCATTTCATGTAAAAATTCATAGAATAATTAGTGAAAATGTTTCCTATATAGGTTTGACCCATATGATGGTTTGGTGATTTTTTTAATTAAGGATTCATAGGGTAGATTCCCCACATTGGTTGAATTCTTATGTGGGGATGGGAACTTTTCATTTGATATGGGCTCATGAGCGGGGTGATAACCCATACAAGAACCTCATTTATAGACCTGGATCAATCATAAAATAGTATAAGATTTTTAATCTTATAGATGGATTAGGATATCGGATCTGAGTTTCACTACATATCTCATCAATTAATGAATCAATCCACATGTTGTTCATAGATGGATGGGCGGTGGGAGGCCAACACCTAGAATAGTTTTACTCTCTAGGGAGGTTTATAGAAATGAAAAAATATATTCCATAAATGAGGAAGCAACAGTATTGTTTAACATCATGTAGTAAGAAAATTTGGTGTGACTTTTGAAGTCTTGTGTCGAAGACCATGATAACCATTATTTTAATTGATATATCTTAATAATGGAAGAAGATTTTACCAAAACTCTAATGCCCTTGTGATATATTCTTGATGTGAGAAAATAGGAGTGTAAAATGTTTATTTTATAACTTATAGGTGGTTAAAATAAATTAAATGGTTATTTTTATCATGTTGTAGATTCACTAGAATGTAGGATCTGTGCATCTTTATATATATTATTTGAATGAGAATTAACTCATATGTAAATCTGAAAAACAATGTATTATAATGTCATATGACAATGATGAAGGTTACCCGATGTAAAAAATGCATGATTCCCTAAAAATTCTATCCAAGCATTCAATGAATCATCTTTATGAGAGCAATCCCTTATTTGTGAAATGAGGCCCCCTGATATTGTTTCCCCAGGAATTCTATTCTTGGTATATAGGATAAAAATACATCTTAATGTCATGTGTTAATGATGGTATCATATAATTTAACATAATGTGACTAGGATGACATAATATATCATAGTTTGTGGTCATATAGGTAGGACCATATATAAAGGAAATGGTGAGTGATATAAGGGATACTGAGCCAATGATATTTTGACATACTTCAGATGTAAAGAATTAAATTGTAAATCAAGATCATATGGGTTTTCAGATCAGAAGATGTGGTATGGAAAATGTATGGAAGAGTGATCGTGGACTTTGTTTGAAATGAATTTTCTAGGATGATGTTGTTGGGAAATACAAAGATGGAAGAGGTTTATCATGAGGATGAATTTTTATATGGTTTATAGGACTTTTTAGGTGGCTTATACAGACATAAAATGGGGAATATTATGCATAGTCAAAAAAATGGTGTCCTCGAGAATTGGACATTCTGTCATTAGTGGCTGTTGAATGTTTCTGGATATATTAATTTTCCAAAGATAAGGAGTATGATGTGTGGAAAGAATGTGTCTGAGCACAATGGAAGCATGTGGACTGGGATTGTCCATAGAGGTTGAAGTTCCTTTAATAAATATTTCTTGTATGATGGGAAGTGGGATTTTGTTTCCATGATGGTACCCTGAATAAGGGACCCGAATTAAGATCTCCTTCATGGATTGGGGTCATATAGAGAGTAAAAGGAAACATGCTCCTACCATTTTTTTAATTGTGGTTGGGCCTAGGTTAAGTGACTCGGGTGTCACTCTATACCATATGCACACAAGAAATAAGTCTTATGTAGTTTTGATTGTTTGATGGAGATTGAAAATTTTCATTAAATCACAGTTGGGATTATGATATAATGTTTGGGTGTCACTAAATATCCTAGAGATATAAGGACAAATCCATATGTAGTTTTGGAATAGAGGTGTGGTAGGAGACTTCCACCAATTATTTTTATCTACTCGAGCATATAATTTCTTTTATAATGTTCTACATCATGAAACAAGGACATGAACCGTGTAATCTTACATAATACGGTAATGATATTTTCATAAATTTTAGTTTATTGTGACTAGGAAGTTATTTTATGTATATTAGAGTTATATAGCAAGGACTGTGGTGTTTGGGAGTATTAGGTCGCACAACTTGGACCATATGCTATACCTTTTATGGGTTTTCATCCCAGATCAATTTTCATGCAGTTAATCATCATTCTATAAGGATGAAGGTTTATATTATCACAAGAATTATTTCTTGAGAAATCGTTCATTTTTTAGGGTGTGGTGTGCTCCCCATCGACTGTGATTAATGAGTATGATTCATTGGGACATACTTTACGTATGATGTAATGTCCTTCCCACTTTAGTTCATGATTTGGGGGATTCTTCCCAAGTATCATTGGAATCCTTTGATCCAAAACTATTTCTCCTTGAAGGAATGATTGGAGGTTAAATTGTTTGTTAAAGGAGCATGCTATCCAGATTTAGTATAATTACAAATTATATAGGGTATAAAATTTTTTCACATCATGTTTCTCTAACTCATAAAATCACTTTTTTGATTGCTTATAATCTATGATTTATCCAAAGATAGCCATTTGGACTTAGGGAAATTGGACCTCAAAGGGTAGCACTACCTCTATTTAATAAACCATGATATATGGGATTTCCTAAGTAACAGTGCAGGATGTGGATTGGTAAGTTCACAAGGCGTGAATAATTTTTTCGGGCAAGATTTCATTTCTCCATCCACCATTTTACGAAGAATGATTAATATTGTTTTATTTAATGCCCCTATATGTCCCTTATTCACCACATTGTAGTGGGAAGAAAAAATTATTGAATTTGAATAAGTTTATTTTTGTGTCTTTGGTTTTTCTTATTGTGCAAGGGAATCAAAATCTTGTAATAATATTTTAATTCATGAAATTGGTGATAATTTAGTTACTCAATTCCATAAAGGGATACTCCTAAGCCCATTTAGTGAATAATTTGGTAGAATTAAGTGTGTGTTTGAACATATTGTATATAAATAGAGGGTAGGACCCTACAACATACATTCCCCAAAAGGAAAATGGACAAGAGTATTTTGATTTATGCAGAAACTCTGGGGGTTGATGGATGAATTTAGAACCTACTTGGTGGGAATGAAACATTATGAGAAATTGTTTAAAATCCCACATCATTTAAGGCTAGAAATACCCAAGCCTGAAGATTTTAAGTGAAATATTGGTTCTTGAAGAATGGGAACCTCAAGAGCCATCATGAGCTTCCTCTATGGTGGCAGTTATCTCCACTCTATCAATGCCTCAGAGGATAATTCCATCATAGATTCACTTATAAAGAAAATTATAATGACTCAGGATATTATAAAGGGTAAAATTGACCTCCCACCATTAGATATGTTATTTCTAGCTTTGTATGGTGGAAGGTCCGAATTTTGGAGGTATTCTAAGATGAACATCATCCACCCATTTGGAGTGCTGTTTGGTTCAAGGGTAGAATTTATCTCTTTGATCTCTTTCACACTACATTGAATAAATGACAACATTGTTTTGTGATGAGTTATTATAATTACTATTTCATCTTGATTTGAATCTACCAAGGAAACTACAACATTTGATAATGCATTACCTAAGAATATTGTGAATCTGTTCTGTGATTTAGTGGTGGGTTGTAGGGGAATTCTTCAATCATCCATCTAAGATAATTAAGAATGGGATTCAACTCTTCATTTAAGATGGTGTAATCCACATTGATCTTCTTAATTACCATCTTGTAATTACCTGTGATTCTCAGGCGAGTCACCAGTATTTTCAAATCTAACTCCAATCCTTTTATGAGGGCTAGGTATTTTTCTTCATTGTTGGTGAAATCTTCTAATAATAGAAAAGAGTATTTCAGAACATCCTTTTCTAAGGATTTAAGAATAATTCACATACCAACATTACTAAGAATTGGGTATTCTAATATATTTCTAATTGGGAATCTTGATGAACCATTATAGATCATTTTAAAAATTTAGGTAGAGTCCTGGATGAAAGATATTTCTTTCTCTAGGTTTCTAATACTCGTCAGAACATCTTCCATAGAAGGATGTTCTCCATTGAAATTCACTAAGGCCATCCCCTTTAATTTATTTTGTTGTATGAATCACATGTCAAACTATTGCAGAATGACCTACAATCATTCCAAAAATCTAGTTATCAAGGGATTATTGAGAATATATTTGTGTGGTCCATTTTTAGTGTTCATATAGACCTCATGATATTTTAGTTTTTTCCTTAACTTTTGAATTGTGAAAATCAATGAGCAAAAGTAAATCTTTATATCTGAATACTGAATTTGAATGTTGATCATGGTGTGATTGAGACAATAAATAATTTTTCATTAACAAATTCGTTTTTTGGTTCAAGGAAGGCACCTAGTGATAGTTACCAGGCCTCCTTGTATAGGAAGAGATTATTTTCATCAACAGGTTGCATCAACACTAGTGGGTTCAAGAGTTATTTTTAAAGGCTATAAAATGATTATTGGTAGGGATTTGTCCACCGAAACATGCTCCATTTCTTCATTAACCTTTTAAAGAGAAAATACATTCATGTAATGTTTTATATGATGAATCAAATGTGGTAAAGGTTTTAAAAAAACCCTCTCAACTCTTTTAGTTTTCTAGGAGGTGACAAACCCAAAATTTCCTTAGCCTTCTCAGGGTCAAATTTGATCCCACGATGGTGTACAACAAAGAAAATATTTTTTTCAAGGTAATGTCAAAAAAATATTTTATGGGATTCATCTTCAAAATGTTTCATCATAGGTTATAGAGGATTATCTCCGGATCAACACGGTGGCTAGAATGTTAATGAGAGTTCACCACCAAATCATCAACATAACAATTGATAAACTTATGCAAGATGGGTTCGAAGATGCAATGAATGACATGTGGATATGTAGCACTACTATTTTTTAAGTCAAAGGAAATCAATCGGTAGTAAAAATACTGCTGGGGGGTACTGAGGGTAGTGGGTTCCTAATATTTTTAGTACATTTGGATTTTATTATACATTAAATTGACATCTATTAAGGATAGTTTTTGATGTCTAGTTGTTTCATCAATCATATATTCTTTAATCAGAACTAGGAATTCATCTTTCTTCAACAGTCACTTAACGTCTCTGAAATCATTGGAAACCATGATTTGACCATTTTTTATGAGGAGGATAGCTTGGATGAGACATATTTTGCATTGGAATTATTTAATGAAATTATCATTGATGAATTTGTTGATTTCAGCTTTGACCTTGGCTAAAGGTGTTAGATGTGTCCTTATGGATTCCTCCTCTTAACCATAGGGGTCCCTTGCAAATCCTATGTTATGGGAAGGTAAATTACGATCATGTCCTATAATTTATTTCTATTTACAATAAAACACATCCCAGTGCTACTTCAGAAAGGATGCATAAATTTCCTACTATTCAAGATTCAAAGATGCACTGATCAACGCTGGTCATGGATCTTCCTATATACCTAGATTTATCTATCATAGTTCATCTATAGTTTTATAGAGACCATCCTAAAATGATGGAGGATCATCTATAAGGTCATTTTAATTATCTTATTCCTTTTCAAATTTCTCTTCCTCTATGTCTATGTAGATTTAGATTATAGATGAATGGGAATGATTAATGTTAATGGAATGGTCAGTGTCCTAGGAGCTAGATTATAATGGTGATATCATGACTTTTTTAGGTTTAGAAGATGATGTGGTAGACTATTTATTTTCTAAAGATAATCATTAAAAATTTTAGTTTGATTTATTTCCACAAATGGTGAAATAAAATATTTCCCCAATTCCCTCAGGTTCAACTAACGTGGATGATATAATTAATTCTAGTGATCACATCTCTAAATCTGAGCTAATGTCTTTGACCAGACTAATGGGAAGAACATATTCATCTTATAGGTCATTAAAAGGTTTTACTGGGGTCATTTCTAGTCCATTTGAACTGGTAACCTGAGTGATTCTATCTATTATGGGTTACTTTAATTCTCTTCAGTAGAATACTCCATCAATATATTGACATTCAGAAGACTCTAATGGATATTTGTCAATATGTAATGTTACAATATACCCATTGATATAGTATTTGAGGCATTGATGATATCATGAAGGAATTAATACAGGATGATGAAACCAAGGCCATCCTAACAAGAAATTGAATGTTTCATCTCATCTGAAGACCAAGAACACAAATTCAGACACCGGATTCTAAAATTAATCTTTGAGTTTATTGTTACTAAGGGGATTTAGTTTGATTTTATTTTACCCTTGGAGTGTCTGAGTATAAGGTGATAAGTTAACTTTAGTGTACCCTAGTAAAAAAATCATTCTTGAAAGGAAGTTGGTTGAACATAGATCCATTTTCAATGAATGTTTGATGGATTTCAATGTTGTCTAATCCTACAGATACATATATGGGCCTGAGGTGTCCCTATAACAAATCATATTTTTTTTTGATGAAACAGATAACTATTCCTAATTATATTGGGTCAGTCTATTTACGTGATACACTAGAAGAAAAATTGACATTATACTCCTGAGGGAATAGAAGAGCCTCTAAAAGTTCTTCCCACATATCCTTTTAAAGATTTAGAGCTTCCAGAACTGAAAGATTAATAAAGAACTAAGGCAATTATTTCAGAATATATTAATTTTATGTAAAAAGTATACATTTACTTGTGGGTAAATGTTCCCTATAATTAATTTTTGAGAAGATGTTCATAGGGAAGATGAGTTGGCCAGTTAACCAGATGTAGAGGGAATTTTTTCTACTATTGGATCATGTCACCTTGACCATCCCACATTCCTTGTCTGGTCAGTCTTCACCTATTTATCAGTAATCCTTCCAAAAAGATCATTTTCGAATGATTTTTCACATACGTGGAGGAATCTTCCTATTCCTATTGGGATTGATGAAGGTATTTCCCATTGGTTTTAGAGGAATAGATAGCCCCAGTATGTATGAGGCTAGTGTATTGTGTTTGACCATGGTTGTGCCTCACATTGTTTTCTTAGATCATTCATCCTTGATACATTTCCCCCAAATTTGGCATGTTATGTATAGATTCTTAATAACACTCATCGTCAGATAATGGACCAATTAAATAGATAAAATTAATGGTTATAAAGTTAACTTCATCATCTAATGAAGATTCTATTATATGGGTCAGTGCTCATTGTATTGTTTGACATTGTGGGGCCCATTATATTTGGAAAAAGTCATCATGTCTAAGATATTAGAGGATAAATTTAACCTAGATGTAGGTAAATATTTCTATATTTGTTTACCGCCCTTATGGCCATGTCGTTTCATACATGATTGGACGTTGGAAGGTTATGGGGTTGAAGGATTCAGCTATTCCATTGAAGAAGCAACTGTGAGAACAATTTGTTGTTTTAACTGTACAAGGAGGATAACATGATTTTGTTTGATTATTTTTCTAGTTAGGAAATTACTGATCTTTGTTGAATTCATTCTGATAATATCTAGTCATCCCCCCTCTTCCACAAGATTGGAAATGGAAACACACACTACCTATGATTTTGGTTGTCCCATTTTCACCTGTTTAGAGTCACCAATCTTTTTTAAGATATCATTGTAAACAAAACCTTCTTGAATGGTGTTCCCTAGTAATTAATTAAAGGGTTAATAATTTAAGCGATCAACTTGGTCAACATTTTCAGGTATTTTGAGTTCTATTAGTAGTAACATAATGTCTTCCAAGGTTGGTAAGAGTTAATTAAGAACCCTATCATCTCAGAAAGATAAGACTTTTTTCTTAAAGTCTCTATATTGAGATCATTTTTGATCATTACATTCATCTAGAAGAGTATACTCATATTGAAATTTTGGTTCAAGGGGATGTACTGTAGGAGAAGGTACATGCTTTAAAAAATGATCAAATTTAATAGTTGGCATAGAGGAAAGTTTCAATGTAACTGTTGTAGATTCTACTATACATTCCCTCATCCCTTAAGATGCCATCATAGTAAAGGTGATAGTATTGGTTCAAAAAATAGAATCTTTCAGCCTTTATGTTACTATAGTAGAATCATGAAATCCAACTAGTTACATTACCTTAATAAGCGTTGTTCATAGATCATCATGAATACCCTCGATACAAAGACACCAAAAATATTATGTTTGGAGTTGCAAGGTTAGGGAATAATTCAAACTCTTCCATCTTGAAATGAAATCGGGCTCCCTATAAGTTTCTCATTTTATTCATTTCACAAGATTGAGGAATGTTTTATTTTTCAATGTAGATATGAAATTAGAGACAATTTTTTGATGAAGATCATCCCATACATCGATTCATCTGGCTGGTATATAGGTATACCAAATGAAGGGTGGCCCCTATAAAGTTAGTATAAATTTTTTGAGCATGGATGCTTCTTGCTACTTGAGGATCTTCATCATGGGTCCACACCTAGACACAAATTGTGTCAGATCCTACATTGGATCCCCTGAACTATTGAATGTTGGGAACACATCATTTCTAATGTTTGGAAGAAGAAGTGTTCCATCCACCCATTCCAGGAAAGACTTACTCCTTAATTATAATAGATCACATCATCCTTCCATATCTTTTCATCAAGTCACCAGTGTTTTGATTGATTCAATGAGATAGAGAGGAACAATGAACTGGGAAAGTGCTAGAGTAAACGGAACAACTGGTTGGGTTAGTTGTTGAAATTTTGCTTGTACTCATGGTGGGTAACCTACAAGGGATGGTCTTTGAAGAGGTTCTTACTGAGATCTAAATTTGTACCCAAGGGGGCATAACTTATAATATCTTATTTCTGTGGGATCCAAATATATTAGTTGTCTTTATCTTGCATTGAGCAGATGTTCTGGATCCATTTCAATTGTTGGGACACATCCTATTGGTTGGAGTGTGTCGGTTGAGAGTGTTAGTTGAGGCTCTACTTATTGAACATATCACGTAGGTATACTTTTATTGATTGCTTATGCATTTAGTTTTCTCAATTCTTTTATCTCTTCATCCTTCTGATAAAATATATATTCAAGTGTGAGTGTGTCTATAGAGAACTCTAAAGAGATTACAAATACTAGGAAATCCAAATATATAGTATGCACCACCTCCTCAGTAATTTCAATTTAGACCATAATTTTATTTGGAAATATCCTCCTCCTATTCTTCATCATTCAAATGACGTTCTATAAAATCAGTAGGAGTGCTTTCAATGACGTTTACTAATTAAAAAACACCAAAATCATATCATTCATCTCTCAATAATTAACGACCTATTTTCTTTAAAGGTGTCCACTATGAAAGATATAATTCCCATATGAATGTGAGCTGTTGATAGGTCATTTTTATTTATGGCTATCATGGAAACATATCCTTCCTTTCATGGATACTTTAGAAGTAATTTTTTGAAGCATGATCAGAAGGGAAACTCCAGAAAATTTCATTGTTCACATACCTGAAGAAAAAATTGTATCACATGATCAGATGAACTTGGAAAATTAATTTAGTGCAACTCCTCCCAATCGAGATATTACTGACTTTTTCTTGGGATGAGATAAAAAATCCCCCATCCCTATGGGATGGGGTGATTCTATTCCACTTTCAAAACCTTTTGACCATGAATTTTCATCCTTGAAGGTTGTGTTAAAAATATCACCAGCCCTATGGGCTGGGCCTTCTCCTATAATATCATGGTGTCTCTTTTTATTTTATTGTGTTTTTTTTCAAACATAGGTTGGGTTTGTTGAATGATTTAAATCAGATTCATTTACTTACATATTTTTTTTCTACATGAAAACTTGTTTTACTCAAGTGGTATGTTTGACCAATATTATCATATTCTTGATGCAAGTGTTTTTTGATGGATCACTCACTTTTTTCCTGATGTCTTTGAGAGTATTTATGTGATGTTTCTTGCTAAGAATACTATCAATTGAGAAAAAAATATATTTCTTTAAGACGGTATGAGTATATGACATTAAATGATGTCACATTTGGTGGGATCTACAAATTGGGGAGTGAGGTGAAATACTACACCCATTGTTTCCCCATCTTATGATATGAACAACAGATGGAGAATCGATGATTAGATGATGTAAAAATTTTAATGCATTGAGACATGTGTTCTAAAGGGATCCTTTCTATTTTTCAAATTTTGGGTGTCATGCAGCTTGGAGGGTAGCCAAGTAACTTTTATGGTGTATCTAATCTATTATATTTACATAACATGGATATTAATCATAAGGTAAGGTTTTTTTAACTAATGAAGAGTTGTCTATATATTCAGGCCTATCTTGTGGAAAAAATATTTCAAAAAATCCCATGGAATAATATATTGTGGTTTGGCCAAAGGCTAGAATGTTATTGGTATATTTTCCTTAACTAATTGTTTATTCATTAGAAATATGTATCATTATTCTTTAGAAAATGGTTCCTCCACTAGGTTGGAACCCAATGGACATTCCCTCATTACATAATTGTGAACAAAGAGGTTGGTAAGGACTTCCTCTATCGTATTTGAGGGTAGGTGGTCTGAGGTAGGTTTGGAGAATTGATGTTTCCTTAGGATATAATTCAACTGAGAAAGAATGTCACTTGTTAATTACAAGTCATAATGCATTAATAGCCTAAATTTTCCAATATAATAATGATAGGAAGCCTTTATTAAAGTTTATTTGTCAAGGTGAGGACCTTCTAAATGAAATGAAGTTTCATTATTAGAAGTACATATGAAAAACATTACATCATGGGGGGAATATCATCATGGATTGACATTAAAATGTAAGGATACTGTATAAAGTGAATACCCTGGTAGGGCATAAGGGTGGATGGTAAAAATTGGAGAACATTCTTGCTATTTTATATTCTAGACATGATGAAGGTTGTCATGTTGTTGATCTAGAGAAAGGATCTCATGATCGATTAGATTGTAGACATGAAGTAATCCTTCTTGGTAAGATGTTTTGGGAGGGCCTCCAAAATTTTTGGTAGAATACTTTCTTGGATGACCTTCAAAATTGAGTCTATTATAATTGTAATATAGTAACACATAAGTAGTATATTGAGATTCCATGGATAACTGTATGAAAGATTCAAGAACTCTAGCTTTCACCATAGTAGGGTCATGGACCAGATCTTTATTTTTGAATTTTCTTTGGTGAGGATTCATTTTAGGTGATTTCTTATGTGTGATTAGAGACACCTGATCTAGGTGGAATCTTTTATATATGAGGGCTAGTTTGAGTAGCTCCTATGTCGCTACTAAAATTTTCTTGCTTGTGTCTAGAATTTTGTGGAGGATGTGCACCTTCCATGGAGTGGATACTAGGATGGACTGATGATATCATGTTCGAATAGGGGTCTGTGTCTGATTCCATTTTCTATTTATGAGGTTATATTTCCCATGAAAATCCTATAAGGGAGAAGGAATATGCATTTTATCCAAGGTGAATCCTGTATTAAATTGTTTTTGTGTCACATCAAATATGGAGTTAGGGTTCTGTTCCAAACTCCTAGCCACCACTAATGCGACCATTATATCTTAGAAAAAATGTATAATATAGAAAAAATTAGATTCTTATACCTATATAATTGCTAGGATATAATGTGTGGCTTATATAGATGCAACGAAAATATATGCCCAATATAAAGCTAGAGTATGGGTTTATTCATGCTTCTGTCCTCTATTTATTGTCTGGATATATCAGTAATCAGAATCTCTGAGGACATAGATATGGATTATACCCACTTTTTTCCACCTGGATCATCTAGATGGTTTCATAGGATGTCACTAAACTATCTTGTAAATCTTGAATGATGCAGGTAGGTTTTTGCATCTTCTCATGGGTTGTTGCTGTATTTGGTTAGTGGGATTCTTTGGAAGCTACCAAACTGTGTTGGAAATATTGATAGATGTAAGAAGGTGTGTGTTATTTATCATAGTTTTCTACCATATATGGTTTTATAGCTTCTATAGGGGGGACAGTGGCTGATTCATATTCTTTATTATTTTATCTATGTGCTAGATGGTCTATCCTAAGTGTTCAAGTCCGGATGACCTGGATTGGACTCCTGATGGTGGAACGTTAATCATTTTTAGGGTTTGATGTCATGAGATATTGGAGTGTTATTTTCTGGTAAGAGTCCTTTGGTGGCTCTAGTGGTACTAGAATGAGGCTTTTGGTGACCTCTTGATTAACATCCCTAAGATAATGGAGGAAAATTTTGTTTCACTCTTGGGATAGACTCTGGAATTGATTTAAGGTGATGATGGATGTCATCTTATTCATCACTGTCAAAAAATGATTGATGGATTTTTTGTGGGATTCATTCCTTAGATTGCTTCATGTGCATCCTCCAAGGCTGGAACAATACTATTTTGGTGGTACTCCCAAATGATCAGATTTGAGACATGGTGTTGATGATTATATGTCAGTTACAGTCTCCCCTGATTTGATGAGGACCCTACTTGTGTGGATGTAGATGAATATTTTCAAGATAGTTGTTAGGATATATTTTTATATCGAGTAGATCTCTGATGATATTTCCTACAGATAACCAAAAAAGAGAAACCTATAAAATAAGAATCTCAAAAAATGAACACATGCACAATAAATAGTTTTGGATCCATGTTTGAACCTCTTTCATTGTGTGTGAGAAAGGGTCCATACAAGTGGGTTCCATTGTCATTTTCATTAAGGAATCAGGTCAGTTTCACCATTTTATTCTTCCCAAAAAGAATTCATGGTGTGAATGAAATTTTGTGGTGGTGGTGGCACAACCTTCATGTTACAAACATATTTCCGCATCGTTTCTGGCTAGGTTTCAATGGGTTTTATTTGTGGAATGGGAAATACTATGTGTCTTCCTTATCCATGATGTTTTATAAACATTCATTTATAAGGAAGGCAGTCATTAATAAAGTGCTAAAATAATGATTAAGGACTCACATTGGTAGAGAGGATGAGAGGTTGGGCTCACCATACCCTTCTGAGTGGAATTATTTCCCACACCGAGACTCTCTTGTTGATTTATGACATATTTTTGAATCCCTTATTAAATCACAAATATGAAATATTTCACACTTATAATAATAATCAATTTGTAGAAATTTGTGGATTTAGAATCATCTGGATGTATCTGAGGTTTTCTATCTACGGAGTTATATGTATTTAACCGATGTTCTCCAAAGATGGTACCATTTGTAAATGGATTATATGTTCTTATATGTTTTATTATCATGATTATATTTTCAAGGCACACAATAGAGAGATCAAGAATTTATCACCATACAAGGAGACAAGAGTTTTGTTTGTTCGGATCATACACATGAAATAGGATTCCAATGTATCTTGTGAAAATAATAAGAACCCATTTAGTTATGTTCTACTAAATGGGAAACATCATACATTTTATGGTCTTGTGACAAGGATCAAACAATGCATGTTAACGTCTGGTAGTAAGGATGTCTAGGTAAAAGGTGCCTAGTAAATGTAAGTGTGGGACTTATGCTAATGTATCCTAATAGACCTAGAAGGGATGTGTCCTCCTAGGTGGTATGTAACCCATCTAGTGACACGGACCAGATAATATTATGTTGATTTTGGGGCCTTGGGTTTATACCTCAGCGAGGCTCCCTATGTATTCCATTTTGAAGGGTATCAAATCCAATGTAGTTTGGGTGTGTTGGGGATTAAACCAAGGGAGGAGGCCCATTTGAGTGACTACAGTTGGGTATTATACCGAATATGTAGCCTATTGGTTACATAATTTAGAATATACCACTATAGTGATTTTTATCATAGGTAATATGGCCTTTTGAGAGAATGGTAACATGGTTTTGAGGATTACACCTAGTAGGAGTCCAATTTTGAGGTGAGAGGACGATCCATCATATGGACTATCTACCAATAAAGGTATTTGATTATGTGGATTTCATGGTCATAACTGACCATGAAGACCATGTAATTCATGTTCAATGTTAGAAACAATTGGAAGTGGAAGATATTTAAAACCACATAATCTTTTTTTCCAATTGGTGGATGAAGTTGACCATATCCTCTATTTGTTTTAAAGCCCCATGGCTGGGTCATACGCACCCAGGGATTATGACCCTAAAGAATGAATAGGGTATTAATCTAGAAGGTATTTTTTCGTGGATCCATAGATGATGATAGGATGATAAATCCCTGGTTATTGTCAATGGGACGGGGCAGTGACTCCCCTTTCTATCTAAAATGGGGAGGTCCTTAACACTTCCTCCAAGGTCGGGATCCTCATTACCGAGGTGATGAACAATTATAAATACCCATAGGACCTTACCCATTAGGTAGGATATGTGTTGGAAAAATATTAACAAGGTAATTCATAATTGAATGGAAAACATGTGGATATGCACTTATCCCTAATCACACAACTATGGAGGCATCAGTGGATGTTGTTCTCAAGTAGCACATGATGGGGCCCATATGAGGGCCGGTTCTCCATGGGAAAGGCTGAAAGAGATGATTATTTTGATAGTTAATGGAGCATCTTATGCAAGGCTAATCTCTATGCAGAAGGGTCCTTAATACGTATGAAAGTTCATAGAGGGGGAGAGGTAAGGCTAAATGCTATGTAGAAGGATCCATCATGTGTAATACTTAATATACGAGATAGTGGTTTTGGAATACCACATCTCACATAATGTTTTCTCTACTGGATAGTATTTCAAAAATTATTTTCTACACATATGTGAGGTTCAACCCTTTTTGGGTGATCAAGTGATTTCCCTTTCTTACTTTACAATATGTAGTAAGTGATTACCTGCTGAAATTTCATTCATTGGATTTTTATATTTGTCCCCCATCTATCTATATAGGGGGTTTTATAGGGGTATGGATCTAATGCTCTTCTTGTGATATCTAGGACTCAACCATCACCCTTAGGGAAATTTAGTGTGTAGGTGGCCTAAAAATACACCTTTCCCCACAAACAAAATGTCATTTGTAAATTTCTTGGAGATGACACCTCACCCCACAAAATAAGTTTTTTGTGGGGGGACCCATGCAGAGCATACTAATGAAGATTCCTTTACCCAAACTATAAAATGATGTTTTTGAGGTCATGAAGTGGACTCCTTTACCCACAGAATGAAATGTCATTTGTGGGGGGGGGGGGCTAGAGATAACTCCTCCCACTATAAAATGAATGGTTGTTTACTAGGGCACCATGTAGAGTGGCGAACTGTACAATAGATGTTCTATGAGGATTATGGGATTTATTTAGATAGTTTTATCAGTGAATGATTTCATATTAATATATGTCTTACATGATATAGTATATCCTTTCCCTGTGACCTTTTTCTGCCCCAACAATGCATAACCATGATTGAAAGTAAAAACTTTTCCAACATAACTTTTTATGTACTGTGTGTTCCACTTTTTACACCAAAAGGATTCACTCTATATTTAGATAGCCAAAGACAAGGTTTATTGGATCATTTAGAAATTAAGGATTCTAGGGATCAATTTTCTTCCCATTCAGAGATCCTACTAGTTGATGGTATTTCCCATATTTTTTTTGTATTTATGTGCCACATCAATTTCATTGAAGTCTCCTAACTTACATATAAGTGTCAAAACCATGGAATGATATTAATTTCCCATTTAACATTCATTATAAAATATATATATTTCTTGTATCAATATTTACTATACAATGGGAATTATAAATGTCATTCAAAGTCCATTAAAAAAATACAGTCATTTAGATAGGCATGTATTATTTCAGAAATTATACCCATTTAACATAGCATACATTTCGTATTATAAATTCCTATAGGAAGCTAATTATTTTCTTATATCATATCATTCAATAGAGAAAGTAGTTAAGAAATGTTAGTGTCACTCCATAAATGTCTACCATTTAAATTATACAACTTTATAATGGCTATAGATGTTATATTTTTAGTGCAACCATCATATAATTGCATCTTTGTATAATTCTTAACATATGAAATGTCTTTAGAAAATCAAAAAGATCATATATAACTATCATTTTTTATTTCCTCGATAAGATCATCATCATTATTTACACATGTAATGATATCCTTGATATTATCTTCATCATTGTTCACATGCGTAATCATATCATATGATCCATGAAACACATTGTTATCCCCCTCACTAGATATACTTTGTACTTCCCCATGTTTAGTCCAACACTTAAGACATTGATCCATTATATGATTTATCAAATGTTCTCCCAAATCCTCTAGATTAATTTGTCTTCAAATACAACAACATAAAAACAAATAAATGATTTTATAAGGTTCATATTCATGATATTTTGTAAACATGATGACCTATTAAACCCCAACCTCATACTGTTGGGTTTTATAATTATAATACACCAATTTTAGGTTCATATACATCCCTTTTTATTTACTAATGTTGATATCTAATATATATATATATATATAATGTATGATAATAGAATCCAAAATGATTTTCTTTAAATATACACACATATAGTCATCATATTGGATATAAATTTTCATTTCATCAAGAACATGTTTCACTATATAAATACCAAGAATTATATGAATTTAAAATTTTGAAAATCTTATTTTTTTATTAAAAGAAGATTAATTTCATAAATAATATTTTAATGGAATCATCCAGGGATATAATAATTTTAATTTTTAAATGGGATATTTTCATCTTCGTTATGTTCACTTCATCAATGTTCATAAAATTCATTGGAATTAATTGGAGGTCACTTCAAAGTAAAAATAGTTTTACAAAATCTGAATGCCCTAAAGTATCCATATGGTGTAATTTGTGTAGTCACACGTGGATCTTGGTTAAAAAGGAATTATATTTTTTTAAATCATAATATTGAATTAATATGATAAGATGAATCTTAAATAATTATTGGTTGAACCATGTTTAAATTTTTTTTCTTAAAACACACCATTAGGTTATGGTATTTCCAAATGAGTGGGTTATGATAAAATGACACACCCCCTTTAATAGTTAGTAAAATCTTCACATAGATACCAAATCCATAAATTTTATAAAAAAAATAAATTTCATTTCCATTTTTATTTATTTAAATTATTATTTTATGTTTTGGAACATTTCAATGATCCAATATTTTCATTTAATTATAAATAATTATTTATATATAGTAAAATCATCTATGAATGTAACAAACTACCATAAAACACTATTTTTTCTATGTTTTTTGATCCACACACATCTGTATGGTTGGATGAAAATAACTCAATATATTTATTATTCATTTTAAAATTTATTTCTTTTTTTCCTAATTAAAAAATTTCGAACATATCGAATGATTTATAATCAAATAATTTTTGAAATTTATATTTATGGGTCCATTGGATGTGTTTTTCATTTATATATTCTAGATGGTAATGATAAAAGTGACATTTAATTGTTAAATTTTACCATGTTATTTCATACATTATAGGAATATTTTAAATTATAGGATATATATAACATAAAAACCATATATAAAACCATGAAACATTTCATTTATATCAATTGGAACTTTTTTATTAATCCTTAATGATCTTTTTTGTTTCCAAAAAATAAACACAAATAAAATTCCTTATGATAGGAACTTAGTATCAATTTAATATTCACAGAAGCAATCCACTGGGAAAAGTTAGATGGTAGGTTTATATGATTAAAATCAACTCCCACTGAATTGACAATATGAATATGGTCTTTTTATTTAACAATTTACATTTTTCTTCTCAATGTTTTTACATCAACAATAAACCATGGTACACATTTTACATCATACATCCATGAAATATAATCAAATTTATTAAAATCCCAAATATATAAACCTTATACCAACTTTTTTTGGTTTCCTATTAATTCATTTAATCATACTGAATATCATTATGTTTTCACATTGATTTTGAATTTCTAAAAAATAGATCCCTATATAAGATATTGTTTATCAAAGGAAAAACCATTGATAATTGAAAAATGTTAATGAGAGTTTCAAAATTCATATAAAGAAAAAAACCACAGTTGACTATGAAAATAACTTAATGTAATGAAATATCATTATTTTTTAAAACAGGAAGAACAAAAATTCTAGAAATCAAGGGACCAAACATCAATATGAATAAGAATGGAAAAAAATCATCCACGAAATGTGCCAAGCATCGATCATAAAAGGGGAAACAAAAAGAAGAATCAAATATCATGGTAACTGTGCCAAAATATCATGAAGGTAAGAAGAACCCAAAGAAAAGAATAAAAAATCTTGAAAAAGATGAAAACCTCTAAAAAAAGTATGGAATAATACACCTTTGAAATATGGTTTGATTTGGTCAAATGATTTGAAATAGGAGACTACAGAGTTTGAATTATGTGGTAGCTTGAATGGTGCATGCTATGGAAAACTTAGTTGGGATTATTTTAAAAAAATGTGAAGGTATTTTATCTGATATACTAAAAATCTCTAATAAAATATACATTTGTCCCCCCTTAAAATTGAAAGCATTGAAAAATCATAAATTTATCAATGTTTTGTCTACCCAAGTGGTAAAGGGTCATGCTTGGCATCTAGGATGTTCTGGGATCAAGCCATGTTAGACACATGTATGATTATAGTACTATGCAGGCAGTGACGCAGATGATTACACATGAAGGCGGTGGAATAGACAGGATGATGCATGAATGACGACGCACTGGGCTTTTTGTCCATGTAATGGGATTCATGCTCACTAGGACTATGGGCCATGTACTAAATAAATATGGCTTGATGGGTGGTCAATCCCCTGGGGGGGTATAACCTACCTTTCCAGATTGTTTGTGTAGTGTGTGTGTATTTTAATGTAATTATTCCCCCAAGTAGAATATATATATATATATATATATATATATATTAATAAATGGGAAAATATTATTATAAATTTAATAATGATGTTAATTATGTAAGTCACAAAATATAGAAAATGAATAAATTATAGAAATTATATATATATGGTACAAAGATATTATGAAAGAATTAATATTTAAATAAAAATTAATAATTTATAAAATTTTCATTTTAATTATATTTTTTCAAATTAATGTTTACATTAAAATGGATAGATAATAACAATACAAAGATTCAAAAAAAATATTAATATATAAATGAATAAATATTAATTATGTAAATTCCAATCATATTAATAATATTAGATGTTAATGATTAATAATATATTAGAAAATATTAAAAATTAATAAATTAAAAAAACATTTATTGAATAAAAATTATAAATTAATAACATACAAAGATATTATAAGAGATTAAGTATTAAAAATGAATAGATATTAATAAATGATTAAATATTACAAGTGAATAAATTGTAAAAATATGCCAAATAATGAATGACTATTTTTAATTATATAAATTAATGAAATATTTAAAATGTATAAACATTAAAATAAAAATAAGAAATATAAAAGATTAAATTTAAAAACTCAAGATTTGTAATGAAGTATGGATTACTAATGAATAAATTATGATTTCATAAAGTTTAAATAAGAATATATGAAAATCAAAATGAATAAATGTTAATCATAAAATTTACATTCATGTTAAAAGTATTGAACATTAAAATTTAAGAATGTATAAATAACTATCAAAATTTAATACATTACATAACTATTAAAAGAATAAATTAAAAAAAATATTAAAAATGGGGAAATATTAAAATTGAATAAATAATATTAAATGAATTAAAAGAAATGCACATTACATACATAGACATACAAAAATGTATAGGAATAAAAATACACGTACATACACCTACACATACATAAACACAGACACATACACAAACACATACACATACACATACACATACACATACACATGCACATTGACAAGAACATACACATACACATACACATACACATACACATACACATACACATTCACATACACATACCCATACCCAGACACAGACACATACACATACACATACACATACACATACACATACACATGCACATGCACATGCACAGACACAGACACATACACATACACATACACATACACAGACACATACAGATACACATACACATATACATACACAGACACATACACATACACACACACATACACATACACATACACATACACATACACAAACACGTACACATACACATACACATACACATACACATACACAAACAGAGACAGAGACACATACACATACACAGACACATACACATAAACATACACACACACACAGACACACACACACACATACACGTACACATACACATACACATACCCATACACATACACATAAGAAAACACATACAAATACACATACACATACACATACACTTACCCATACACATACACATACACATACACATACACATACACATACACATTCACATACACATACACATACACATACACATACACATACACATACACATACACATACACATACACATACACATACACATACACATACACATACACATACACATACACATACACATACACATACACATACACATACACATACATATACACATAAACATACACATACACATACACATACACATACACATACACAGACACAAACACATACACAGACACAGACAGAGACACAGACACATAGACAGACACAGACACATACACATACACACATACACACACACATACACACACAGACACGTACACACACACACACACATACACATACACATACACATACACATACACATACACATACACATACACATACACATACACATACACATACACATACACATACACATACACATACACATACACATACACATACACATACACATACACATACACATATACATACACATACACCTACACATACACATACACCTACACAGACACATAGACAGACACATACACATACACATACACATACACATACACATCCATATACACATGCACATACACATACACATACACATACACATACACATACACATACACATACACATACACATACACATACACATACACATACACACCCACACACACCCACACATACACATACACATACACATACAGGGACGCATACACATACACAAACACAAACACAAACACAAACACAAACACATACACATACACATACACATACACAAACACATACACATACACATACACATACACATACACATACACATACCCATACAGATACCCATACCCATACACATACAAATACAAATAAACATACACATACACATACACATAAATCCATATACATGCACATAGATGCATATACATGCACGTACATGCATATAAAAGAATATGAAAATTCATACAAGTACACACACGTATAAAAAAAAGCATACATTAAATTACATACACATTCTAATAAAACATGAACATATCACAAAAAAAAACTCATACATATTCATATACACATATACATACCTTTTTTATTAAGAGGAAGTAAACTCAATTAAGTTATCAATGATTATGGAGTACAAGGGAATAAATGAACGATGGATAATCATCCAAACTTTTATGAAAAAATTCTAATGATACCATGTGTAGCAAACATGTGAGAAGCTCAGTTACATTCACTTTTAGAGAAGAAGAAAAGGAAAGTTCAAAACCATTTTTGGAGGGATATAATCTTCAAAATCAGCATATAATGGTGATTATGATCATAGTCTGGTGAAGAGACATCCTTGATGATATTCAAGCTTTCTAATTCCATGATGAAGCAGTCCCACCCAAATTAATAGGCTAACTCCAAATAGAAAATAAACCCATGAAATTCATCTATTTGTGGTTTCCATACAACGATGAAGGATTCATGAGGTGATTTATAATAGTGTCGCAAGAATCTAAAACCACAATATCAATGCCATCAACAACTCCAACTACAAGAGAAGAAAAAATCAAATGATGTTATGGAAGCCCATTGAGGGAGGATTCTAGGAGACATGAAAATTATGAATGGTAAGGTAATATTACTATGCAGTATCATGAATCCACATAGACATCCATCAAGATGCTCATTCATCCCATAAAATGAATTTTCTTTGAATATAGGTGAAAATTAAGTTGTTACATCAAACCCAAATAATACAAGACATGGTTCAAAAGGATTTCACCATTGTTGTACGGAGGGAGGAGAACCATGTAATCAAAAAAATAATAGGGTCATCCTCTAGAACAATAAGGGACCCCACATTCAGCTTCCAAACAATCCACACTCCATAAGAACTTAGACATTTGAAAAAATTGTGCATGGATGACTCCAGGGTATCCACGCACTGTGGGAGTGTTAGATCATCTGATCCATGGTGAGAACATTGGAAATAATTTGACTAGAGGATGTAAGATCAACCGCCCCAAAAAAAACTCAACCTTATGTGGTATGGAGAGATTCGAAAGTTTTTTCCAACTCGTACTATTCTCTGTGGGTTGCATACCACATGGAAGCTTATATTCATAAACTGAGTAGATACTAGTGGCTTCATTACCCCCAAAAACTTTTATTCGAGACCAAATACCTCATGCATGGGATACAAAAAATAAGATTCCTATCACCAACTGAAAACCAAGAGTTTAATTAATCAAGACACCATCTAGTACCCTCTTCAATGAAGATAGAAAGGATCAGAACATCCTCTCTACTAGTGGGTACATTTGAAAATTATTTAGATATCTCATTATCATCTAACAAATGGGTATTTAAAAACCCTGATAGTTAACCCATCATTGATCATCCAAAAATAATTTAATTGAAAAGTTCACACACAACCTTGAAGATTCTCCACATGAAACTGGGTTGGGGACTGGGGGATTCATGTTTAAAATTTGAGTGTGGGAAATATTTACCATAGATAATCCTCACAAATATTGAACATGGATACTGTAGAATCCTTTAACATTGATAGGGAAGAAGGGATTCATTAATGTGACACGAATTTCTAAACCCCACACCACCACTTCACTTGGGAAAACAATGAAAATCCAAGGTGATCTAGTGATATTTTTTCCTCCCGTTACTCATTCTCCACTAGAGATTATCTTGACGGGACTGATGTTTTTCAATGAAGAATATTTGGAGCTTATGATGGGGTATAAAAAATGTCATAAATGTCTAGGATATATTTTTTCTCTCGGTTTATTTATCTTCTTCCAAAATTATTTTCGTGGTCCAACCCAACATATTTTTGGTCACCCAATCTAGGATTCCGGAAAGAACCCGTTTTATTGAGTGGAAGGAAAATGTGGGGAAACCAAAATATTTTTTATGCTTGTTGACCACTCAAATACTCAATGATTGACAAAATATTTCTCTTATGCTCAGAGTAACACCAACACTAAATGAAATTTAAGATTTATAGTAGTTAAATAAATTCTAAGATGTCGTCTCATAACAATGAATGATATGAAAAATAGGACACTCCTCTAGGGTGGTTCTTGAGAATTGTAAGTTATCATAAAAAATGTGAAATCAGTGGGGGCCTTTGACACACAATATCATTATGAATAATATTTTCCTAAGGATACACAAAAATAAGATTATAAAACAAAACCGTAACCACAATAAAAAGGAACAGAGAAAGTGGGTCCTTATTGTGGAGCCCCACAGCGGGGGTGAAATGATGCATGAAACCTCTATTAAATTTGATCATAAAGAATGTTTAAGTGAAAAATTAGATAATAATCTCAATATATTTAGATAAAAAGATGATTTTTCTCATCACAAAATGGAGAAAGGACCAATCCACTCTGTCATAGGATTTTCTCATATCAATATTCCATTGCATAACAACACTTTTACCAAACAATCATGTTTTCATCGAATGTAAAATTTCATGAGAAATAATGGTGTTACCAAAATGAATCTTTTGGGCACAAATACACTTGTTTTTTAAAAATGACTGAATTTAACCACACATGCAAAATTGTTGACCAAAATAATTGAGAAAATATTTTAGTCCATATTGCATAAGATAGTCCATATGAAGTTCAAGACTAGAGAGGGTTTATTAATCTTTAGTAATAGGTTAATGAAAATTTCGTTAATGAAGCAGATGTTGGATTTTTCATTCCAAATGACCTTCATCGGAAAGGAAATATCCTTTCCCTAGATATGAAAATACTTTTGAAGAAGAGGGTGTGGAAACAATCATGTACTAGATATTTGGTGGAATGGATTTTTGTAATGCCCCACGAATTTATGGTATGTCCCTTTTAAAGTTAACATCTTCAATACCTTATATTTCACGCAACAGTGTGTTTAAAACCACAATATACTGTTATGTGAATGTCATAACATAAATGTTAATTATGAGGGATTGAGTATGAATAAATAATTTATGAAATGAACATTTTTAGATATTTATCAATGAAAATATATTTGAAAATGATCAGAATATATTATCAAAATTTTTATTAAAGTCATTTTAAATAAAATGAAATACATTTTATTCAAAATTGATTTTTATTTTCCCTATATGAATGAATATTATTATTATTTATGTATGCTTTATAAAATTTATTTTGTAAAATTAACTACTTTTTTAAACCAAAAAACCAAAATATATCTATAATGAAATTTTCAGAATTTTCTGAAAAAGTAAATCATTTTGTGAATAGTAAATTTATTTTATAAAATATTGTATCTTTTATGATATAGAAATGATATAATTATGATATAATAATTTATTAAACATATGAAATGAATAATTTATGATATTTAATTATAAATATTATATATAAATAATTAAGAAGAAGTAAATTAAAATTTATCTTATGATAAATATGAAAACCATTTTCAGAATCGACGTAGTGGCTGCACAGCGTTGGAAAAGTCAAATTTGTTTTCCTATAAATAATAATTGGGTGAATGTAATTCTTTGAATGATTTTTTTATTAAATAATTTTTTTTATGATGATTTTGATTTATAGTTTCTAATTGTATAGTTATATAAAATTAATCTTATCCATGTTCTTGTGAAAGCAGAAGAAAAGTAAAAAATACATAAAATTATAAGAACCCATAAATGACCCAAAAATTTGGTTAAATATTATTTTATTAATATTATTAGACTATAATAGTACTTGGGTATACTGTTTTACATTTTTGGCCCACATAGTTGAAATTATGTCCCTTATAAAATTTTATTTAATAGAAATTCAACCTGTTCACACTCTAGTTTCAATAGACCCACTTTCTTCCTGATGGTACTTGATTTCATTTAAATTACCATTTATAAGAAGATGACTTATAAGGTTATAAAAACAATAATAAAGAGTAATCCAAGATTTTCATTTGTCTGTGGGGGATGGTCATCCATATAACCCAACGAATACCGAGGGAGGGACTCGAGGCTAGTGAATGAATACAATGACGTGGATTGAGGAGAAACTATCAACCCTAAAATCCACCTCCTATTTCCAGAGAATAGAGAGGATACCTGAGTGTTCTTGTTGGGCCATATGGAGATAGAAAATAGAGACCATATTAGTAGTAATATGAGGAATTTAGTTACTTTCTAACATGGATTCGAAAAAAACCATGTTGGGGAAACATTTAGCACATCAATGATGGAGCGTCAGAACTGTGCATGGGTTTCCCAGTCCAAGGAAGTAATAGAATATGAACATCATTGGGATAAGAGGGGATAGTTCAATATAGGCTCTTATATTACAAAATGGAGAAAATATCCATCTTCAATCACTTTCAACCTTTTAGACAATGTCTGACTATCTTGTGGGCTTTACCAGTCTTTTTAGATACCACTATGGTATGTGGCATGAAAATTATTGTTGAAATCACTCTATCCTTTCCTCCTACACGTACACTATTTTTGGGGTTCATGAGGCATGAGAACAGAAGGGGACATTAAAGATTGTGAGGTTTCAATAATGGGGTTGAGCTGTGGATGACTCATTGGGACTTCGGGTTCCAAACATATTTATTTTGGGACAGATGAAGCCTTACGGGCCTCTGCATATGATCAATGGATGTAGGATGGAGTAAGAGCCATGGGGGTCACCATTTTTGTCGAGGGTAGAACCACTACATTTGAAATAATCTACTGTTGATCATATGTGTTCACCAAATCCTCCGAGGGGGGAATAGATGATGGCCTCTCCACATTCCTAGTGAGAAGAAGATTACCTAGTTCGGGATTTAACACCAGAGAACCCACCAAAATTATGTTGTTATGCATGGAGGTTGATTGAGAAGAGAGGGCCTTGGAAAACCATTTTCTATCTATTTTATTTTCCCATTAGGGCACAAATGAGATTCCTAGGTCACTTGAATGAATTTACGGAGCATAATGCATCATGGTAATCCCTTATTAATCTTCTACCTTTAAATCATGTTCTTTTTCTTCATGGTCAATGAAACCATAGAAGAAAAAAAATTCTGGAAGGGTCTCATATTCAAAGAATATCCATGAATGTGAGTTATCCATTAAAAATAATTATCCCCTCATAAGTTGTTTTCAAACATCAACATATACATTGATCCACACTGAAGTCCCCCACTAGATGGTATCAAATCTATCCCATTCAACAAATTCACCTATACGACAGTTGATCTCTTACATCACCTGATGTGACCTACGACTAAAATGATTACTCATAAGTCACAACTAGAAGGGAGATTTGCATAAATTAGTGTCTAGGACATCCCCTTCTTCCCTAATATCATCCATTAGGATCAGATGGATATCAAAAGACCAAGGCTTCCTATGAAGGTCTTTTTGTTTATCCTTCTCATTCCAAAAAACAAAAATCAGTGGCCCAACCACTATTTCCATTACAGCGATGCAATAATTGAGGATCCATACCACCTACATCTTGTTATTTTCAACACCCTTATTAAAGTCTCTTCCAAAGATTAATTTTAAAATAATTTAAAACGACATACTATGTTCCAAGAAAGCATCATCATCCATCTTGGTAAAAATTGTTAATCTCTTCTTGTCTGTAATTGAAATGTTTTTCTAGTAGATCGTCATTTCATTATTCATCACATCATATATATAGTGTAGGTTATTTCATGATGGGGAAGTGAATAAACTATGAATAATCACCCAACAAAGCTCCATGGAAGCTACAAATAACAAACATCCATGAATATGGACCTATAGTACAAAAAATCAATGGATATAAGAAAACCCTCTTAGAAAGGGGATATATGAAAGACATTAGAAATGAATCCCAATGGTAAACATAAAAATCAACCAAACCAGCCGTAACAACACAAAAGTTTTGATGCACCAATCCTAGGAACACTACGAAACCAAGAACCCAAGGAAAAACCTAGGAACTCTCGCCTTTGGGAGAGTTTCTTCATCACTTTATCTTTATATACCTATAGAGATTTTTTACACATATCTATACAAACACATACATACACATACATATACACATGTAGAAACATACACACACAAAAAGACAGGTACGTACAACCACATTTATACATTTATACATACATGTACACAAAAAAAACACACACACATATATATATACATACATATGGAAACATAGATACATAAACGTACACATAAACATACACATACACAGACATACATAAATATAAACATACATAGACACTACAAATAAATGCACATACAAACATACACATACATACACATACATACACATACAAACACACACATACATACGCATACACGTACATACAAATAAATGTATATATTATTAATTTTTTTTAACAAGAATATAAATATATAATTTCAAAGATGTACTATATTTAAATGAACATACATTCATATATTTATATTATTTGTTGAATAAAATGTTATGATAATATATTAATAATAATTTTTTTAATTTTTTTATATAATTTTATTATTTAACATTTTTTTGATTATATAATTTTGATATTATATATATATATAAAGAATTATCAAAATAACATTGATAATTTTTTTTAAATAATATAGAAATATAAATCATATTTATATATTATATATATATATATACTTATTATTATATAAATAATATTTGAAATATATAAAAGTGTATATAAAAATTAAATTATCTATGGTTCGCTTTATCAGTGATAAGAAACGCATTGAAAAAAGAGTAATTTTTTTAGTTCTTTTAGTTTTCACTGATAAATATTAACTTTATTTATTCTTTTAGTTATTTTTGTTAAAATCCCTAGAATTATCAGTGACCTTTTTTTTGTACAAATAAAGGTTATATCTTACAAAATATGAATATATTGTAGTTTACTACAGTTGTTTTGGTGTAAAAAATATCCTTACAGCCAACCAACCTTCGCATACCAATTTTAATACTCACAGGAGGATCCAAAACAATAAATAAAACAACTAAATAATAGTAACATGAATATGGAAAATAAATATAAAAAAAATAAAACCCTTTGATGTGACTCATAGATATTTGTAATTTATAATAATAATGGTTGTATTTTTTAAAAATGTAATCTTTTTATGAAATAACATTTCTGGTTTAGTTCCACTAGTTGTTTCGAGTTTCTAACTATGTATGAAAAAAATCATTGGCTGAAAAAAACTACTAGAAAATAGAAAAAAAAGAAAATTCTAAGGAATGAAAATGATTCAATTTGAAAGTAAAATTATTTTTACAAATAAATATATGGATCTGTATAATGAGAGTACCCAACCAATAAAATATGTTGAAGAATAGATGTCATGTGACCTAGATCATATAATAATATGTTATTGACTTGTTGATGATTCCAATAATATCGGTGAATATTTTGGAGGATTTTTATCATTTGTAGTTCCCTTAAATATAGGATCATATGGTAATTACCTAAGATGGTGAAATTTTTATTTTTTTACATGCATAGAGATCAAAGGAGAGAATAGATTAAAGGGTATATTAGTCCCCTAGAAATTTTTTTGAGAACACAAAAAAATGATCAAATAGTATATTTATTATGTTTTTATATTACATAGATGTTTAACCCTTGGAAATACATCACAAATACTTTTTTAAAATAATAAAAAAATATCATTATTTTTCATAATCAGAGATTATTTATTTTTAAAAAAAATGATATTTTATTTTCAATGGTTAAACATCTATTTATGAATTTAAAATTTAAAATTATAATGAAAATTTCAAATTAAACATTTTTAGTTGATGTTTATGTTCTCACTGGAATTTTACCACAGAAAAATTTCAACCGAATTTACTCATGGATTTTGAAGTTTCCACTTGAATTTTGATGTGGATGTTTTGATAGGAATTTCTAGTGGTAGATTGTACAATTATTTCCATTACAAATTTATAATTATATTCCAATGAATGTTTTCATTGGGATTATCCACTGGAAATATCAAAATTAATTTTCTAATATAGGTTTCGATAGAATTTGTTAGAAGAACTTGTCACTGGAATTTTCAAACATTCCATTACAATATAAAATTTTAATTTTCTATTGGAAGTTTATCTTGCTACTAAAATTTTTTTATGGAAGTTTTCCAAGGAATTTTTAGTGGAAGTTTCATGTGCACTTTTCTAGTGAAATTTTATAGAGGCATTTTACAGTGGAATCTTCTACTGGGATTTTTCACTGAAAATTTTCAATGGAATATTATACTATAATTTTACCTTGTATGTTTCTAGTAAATTTTTTAAATATTTGTTTGAATTGGGAATTTCTATAAAATTAAACTCTAGAATTTTCCATATTTCCATTGAAATACTCAACAAGAACTATCCCGTGAATGTTTCAAATAGATTTTTTAAGGAAATTTCAATTGGATTACAGTAGAAGTTTTCAAGATAATTTTTCTATAGAGTTTTTCACTAAAGTTTTAGACATTAATTATAAACTATAATTTCTTTATAGATGATTCCACTTCAATTTTTTAGATAAAGTTTTTCGTTGAATTTATTTAATTTTTATTTTTATATGAATTTTTAGTTGTTTTAGTCTGAAAATTTTTAATAAAAAAATTCAATAGACTTATTCACCAAAATATTTAAATGGAATTTTTTTCCAGAATTTATTTTAAAAATTTTACATTGAAATTATTTAACAACAAATCAAACTAAATTTTTTAGTGAAGCTTCATCTGCAATTTTCAAGTGAATGTTTTATTGATGTTTCAATGAATCTTCCACTATAATTTATTGTGATGATTCTACTAGAATGTTTAGTAAAAGTTCCACTAGGCGTTTCAATAATTTTTCTTCTAAAAAAATTAGATTAAAGTCTCCGATTGGATTAGTGAAAATTTTAGTGGTTTTTTAAACCTTTATCAAATAATTTTCTATTGAAAATTTCATATAAATTATTCTATTGAGAGTTTATAGTTTAATTAATGAATTTTTGTGTGAAAATTGAAATTATAGTAATTAAATTAAAATTTTCATTGAATGTTTACTACATCACTTTTTATTGGAATATTTCACTTGAATGAGAGAATTTATTAGTGAAAATACTAATTGGAAGTTACCATTTGAACTTTCATGTCAATGTTTCTATGGGAATATTTAAATAAATTCCTCAATGTGAATTGGTTAAAATTTTATTTAATGTTTCCATTTGTAATTTCATTTAATATTTAACTGACAATTTCTAGCTAGATTAGTGACACTTTTCATTATAATTTTCTAGTGAAATTTTCATGAAATAGTTTTCACATGAATTTTCTATTGAATTTTTGATTTTGTAACTATATAATTTATGTCGAATTTTTTATTAGATGTTTCATTAAAATTTTCTAGTTCACGAAATGGGTTTATTAAGATAAATTTTTTTATTAAAATATTTATTCTAATTTTTATAATTTTATTTTTCATCAAATATTTTCAATTTATATTTAATCATTATTTAGCCACTTGAATTTTTTCATTATCTTTTACAATGAAAATATTTATCTAAATTTATCATTAGAATTTGGAAATAGAAATTTCTAATTAATATTTTTTCATTTTCACTTAAAAATTATACTTTTTCTTGAGAGGTTTTGTAATGAAAATTTAACCAATAATTTTTGAAAAGAAAAATTGAGTTGAATTTTATAAGAAAATTTTCATAACACTTATTTTTTTTTTTCAAACTCGAAATTTTCTATGAAGCACTGCAGTGTTATGATTACCTATTTTTCACTACAAAAAATTTACAAAAAATATTACATTGGATAAATTTAGTGGAATTATTATTTGGGAATATCTTATTGATTTTTTATACCAAGTATTTTTATCTATAAATAAAAATATTAAATAAAAAATTAAAAAAAAAATTTATATAGAGATTAGTTTAATTAAATATTACATGTAGTCATATAGTGGGATAAAATTTATTATCATGTTAAGTATACAATAAATATATATTTTATCATAAATTTAATAAGTAATTATTATTTATTTTAGATCTAAATATAAGTTAAATTTAAAGAACTATTGAAAAATTGATATATTATAAATATAAAAAATATTTTAGATCGTAATAAAATAAAATTTTACTACTGATAATAAATATATTTGATTTTAACACTAATGGAATATATTTATATTGAAAATAAATCCAATATTTAAAATTTTTGTTGTTAAAATATATCACTTAATAGGTTGATTTTATTTTATATTGTACATAAAAGAAATTATCTAATTTAAATGATGTGTCCTTGTAGAGAAAATTTATCTCATATCAAATATGTGATAACTTTTGTTTAAATAGAGGTATCATTTTCCTCATATCCTACATGATATAAATGTTGTTTTCAAAAGTTTTCATCTATATCATACCATACATGATTTATTATTATATATTAAATTTATCTCATGACATACTTATACATGTAATATTTAACTCATGTGATATTTCTTTCATACGATAAAAGATATATTATTTTAAAATAAATTTATCTTAGGAGATAATTGTTATTTTTTCAAATATAAAATAATATGTGAAATTTAATGTAATATTTCAAATCACTCTAATTTCTAATATTTACAAAATATAATTATCTCATAAAAGGGGGAATTTTCTTATATTTAATAAATGCATGTAAATTACATTACCTGCTAATTTTTTGATCTATTTTATATTATTATATAAAACATTATATCCGTAGATATCTAAGGTAAAATTCTTAAAAAAAATTAAAAAATTCAATATTTTCATAAGTGGTTTTTTATTTTTAAAAAGTCTTCTAAATAATTCTATATGAAAAACATTGTATAAAAAGGCAAAAATTTTGATTTTTTAATTTTTAACAAGTTTATAAATTATGATATTTAGATTACCAAGATGTTTATTTTACATGACTGCAAAAAAGATAAATAAAATAAATATTATATTTCTCATTGAAAAATAAAAAATTAAAACAATATTTTTTTTAATTTTTTTTTCAAAATAATAAATATCTATTATTTATATATTTTATACAATTCAAAAATTTTGTAAATATAAATGTTTCTATATGAACATGTTTAAATTAATAATATTTCTCATCCAATAAAATTGTTTATGACAATTTTAAACATTTATTTTTAAAAATTATGTTACATTTTAATTTTCAACAAATAATTATAATATTATGAACTATATATATAGCACATATATATAGTTGTATATAATTATAAAATGTTAATTATTAATAATATTATTTATTTATAAATAATATTTTAAATTATTTTTTATTACGAAAAAAATAAATTAGAAAAATAAAAATTGTAAACACTTCATGGGTTTTTACAACATAGAAAAATTAATATTTAAAATATCTTTTTTGTGCATGTTATGTTACCCATGTCTAAAAAATGATGATCATTACATTAAAAGAGATTGGGAAATATAAATCATTTTAATGGGAATCACAAATTTATATGAAAGAGTGAATAGGTGATGATTTTCATCATATAAAGTTACTTTATATATAATGGTATAAAGATTTTTGTGAAAATTGAGATATAAAACAATAAATTTAATAAAATTTATTATAAATTTATAAAACATTCACCAATACAACCAGAACCCATGTAATTTGGGTGCCCCCTTTTTATCCATCTATAGGCCCTCTTTTGTTTCGAACATGTAATTCTTAAAAGTTTGATCATGCCTCCCCCAAAATGTAATTAAAATTTTCACATTCTAGTATTAAAACATTATCTATAGACATAAAGATGAAAAATTTGGTGAGTAATGTATATAAAATAAAAAAGGAACTAGAATTCATATCTTACCATGTGTCATGTCCACTACTGTTAAGACATATAGTGTGTTGAGTTCTAACTCTATTTCACTTATGAAATCCTCATGTTTCATCTTAAATATTGCATTGGCTTGGTGAAACTTCAAGTCTATAACTTGCAAAAAAGTTAAGAATTTTAAATGTATATGTCAAGAAACCTTATCAAAACCAAAATAGAATTTCCATATTCTTGAGGAATTAATATAAGGGTAAAAAAACCATACAACATAAAATATTTTCAATAATACAAACATCCAATTAATAACCACTTTAATAGATTTGGATTGATCCAATGACTTTTATCCACACTTAAAAACATAGATAAAGGGGATAATTTTTTCAGTGCTAAGAATAAACCAAGAAATAAGGTATTTTTATCTTCGTTGTAAATAGAGTAATAATTCTAATGAAGATGGTCTTTTTCCAACAATAGTGAAGTGAGAAATCGATTTGATGATGCCAAAATAACTAAAAGAAGAAATAAACAATGTGGACGTAAGAATTAGAAGAATAGAAACAAAATTAATTACATAATGATAAATATAGGGATTTACATGGTTTATAGATGTTTTTTCCTAATAAATTTAATGAACACCACGAAAATATATATTGTTATTCAAAATAATAACACAACATATATTAGGGAATGTAAAGCTGATATATAATGCACATGGACTACAGAAACAATCCCTGCAGAAGGTCCTTTCAACTCTAGGAATCCTAGTGAATCTAATTTGAAGGAGGAATAATAAACATCCAAGAAGTACAAAATCACACACATAACCCCAACACTAGAAAATAATTAATGAAATAAAAAACTAAACGAAACTGAATAAAAGATGTAAATGTATGAAACTTATCGCCATAAGTCAACATAACTCAGCAGGATTCTCATCAAAGGGTTGAATCAGTGATACTATCTCTGCACTTCTTGAAGATGGGGTTGGATAGAGATCACATATTATTAACTCTCCACTAGAGGGGATCACGGGAATAAGGGGTAGCAGGGAGAACCAATGGAGGTATGGAGGTCCGATTTTTTATGGAACGTCTTCTCTCTGAAATCAAGCTGGTGGAAAAATGGACCACATGGATAATGAAGGGATGAAACTAGTAATAAATACACAACAGAGGTGAGGTGAAGATATGATAGGAACTAGAGGAATATAGGATAAGTGGATGGTCGATAGAGTGATGAAGGATCATGAAGATCTTCTGGGTTAAACTAATCGTTATAAAACAAGTACACACATCAGAAGAAGAATGTGCATCTGATAAAGAATAAGGATCATCAAGGATCAGAAAACAGAATCATTAAGAAGTAGATAAATTTGTATCATCTTGATCTATATAAAATCGAATAGTATACACCATCCAAATTATCGAGCTAGTAAATAAGCCCACCAAATACCAATCCACACACGAATGTCAGCTGCACTATAGGCCCAAATGGAGGAAAATCAGAAAAAAAAGTCTGAACCAATAATTAATGGTTTGGATAACAATAAAAAAAATATTTCAATGAAAATTTTAATGTGTAAAACAAAATAAAAGAATCTCCACCTATTCGAAATAAAATTTAAACACTTACATATGGTGTTCTTGAAAACTATCTAACCCTACAATATCTTTATTAAGGATATGTTTTCAAAAATAGAAAAACCCTAATCCTAAAATTTATTCAACCATCATGAATATCACTTGTCATGTGCTCATACTGGCACATTTTCAACCAATAATACCATCTAATACTATCAAACTATAACATGACTAGTAATTACTACTTTCTAGGAAACATTGTTCTGAGATCTTACTACCAGTACGCGAGTCTCGATGGAAGGCCTAATACGTTGCTGACCATTGAGAAAATATGAATATGACTAAAAGACATTCGATATGGGAAAAATAATAGTGAAAATATAAACTCAAAAAATCTCAAATTAATGAAACAATAAAAATAGTAGAAACACATATAAACCAAAAAATAGGAAATAAATAGGGAAAGAATCTCCCCATATTCATGAACGGATTAGACCATCCCTAACAAACCCTCTCTTCCAAATACCCCCCTACAAACCCAAGAAGGTCCTTCACAAGTATTGAAAATGAATGACCCCTAGAATCTATGCTTATTTCTAACTAAGGGATGCCAAATTGGTTTCAAAGAACATCCACTTTGGAGAACTCAAGGCATACCACATTGGACATGTGCATACATTCTTTATTTTTATAATTTGGATAATATCATTTAATATGGCCAACCATTCTACAATAAAATCACAAGAATTTATGAAACTAGTTCATATCATTTCGACCATTGTTATTATTTTGAATTTGACACTTAACATTGATCAACTGAGGAAGGCTCCTAGAACCACTAATTTATTCCTTCTAAACACATGTTTTAAGATCCTGAGAAAATAGAATAGGCTTAATTTATTATAAAGTAATTGTATCCCTACCATATATCATAAAACCCTCTAATGAATTTAATGAATAAAAAATAGAGGTTAAAAGTATTAAACCCAAATATTTTACCTTATCAAAAATATCTATATTAGCTTAAAATGTGAGGCCTTTATTAAACTCATCAATATGAACACACATAGAAGAGGTTGGGGTTATATTAAATTTTTATAGCCTAATTTGTTTATAAAAATTATGTAGAAATTTTTTATTCAAATAGAAATGTTTTAGTTTAAAACAAATAGTTATATAAGTAGTTTCATGGGTGACATTACTTTAGAATTTTTTTACTATGGTTTAGAGTAGTGTACAATGAGCCTTTCCAGAAATACTAGTGTCAACATCAATATAAGTGGCCAAAGACTACCTATTGGTAGACATAGTCACTATCGCCCTCTTGGGGTAATGCAAAGAGTCTACTAGGTCACTATGGATGAATATTACACACATCTAAAATCCCCATATACTATAATCATTCTCCCCATACAAGTTTTCAATATAAAATTTAATAGACGACAAAGTTAAATAGATTAAAGTGTTTTATGCCAATTGTTTATAAAGGAATAGTTCTAATTAAGACGGTCTAGTGCCAACATGAGCGAAGCAAGGAATCAGTTTGATGATGTAAAATGAGTGAATATAAGACATAAACAAGGCAGAATCATGTAATAATCAAGGTGGAAACAATGTGATATAAAGAATAAGAAAAATAAAAAATAAATTTGGAGGAATGTAAAGATCAACCAAGAGAATTATGTGGTTCATACATATTTGGTCCTAACCTACAGAAAGAACCCCCCCACAATATATATTATTATGAAAAAAAGAAAATAAAATACAAAAATGAAATTAAATATGAGAGACAATGCTTGTAGATCACAGAAACTATCTATGTACAAGTTCTATACCACTATAGGACTCATAGTGAGCCTGAGATAAAGATGATATCACATATCTATGAAATACACACTCACACACAAAACCAACACACTGACCAAAAAATGAATAAAGGGAACCAACAAAAGAAAAAAATAAAAAATAAAAACACAAGCAACTTATAACCCTGAGTCAATAAACGTCAAAAGGATGCTTGTAAAAGGATGTTGTTGGTGTGGATGGGTATGCAATACTTGAATATGGGGCCGGATAGAGATCACATATCATAAAATTCCTACTTGAGAGGATCACCAGAACAAGGTGCAGTAGGAAAAGAAAAGGGAGGTGGGTAGGTTCACTCATCTCTGGAACTTATTCTCTATGAATGAAAGCTAATGGAAATAAAAAAAGAACCATATGTATAATGAAGGGTCACAAATAGTAATTAATCCATATTGGAGCAGAGTTAATGGGATGACAGGAGTATTAGATAATAAGGATAGTTGGATAGTCGAGGGAGAACCAAATGACTGAGAAGATCAGGCATAAAAGAATATGAAGCTAACAACAAATTTTATCATCGAGGACAAAAAAACACAATCAGAAAGAAGTAAATCCATTAGATTCATCTAGATCAATGACCAACCGAACAATAACGGCCATCTAAATGATCAAGCCATGTAACCAGACCTAAAAAAAAAGTCCACACATGAAGGACAGTAGCACCATAGGCCCAAATAGATGCCTAGCTAGAACCATATTAAGAACCCATAAAGTATGATTTTCATAAAAATAAAAACAACAAATTTTCATGGAAAATATTTAATTTGAAAATGAAAATTGACCATCACTTTTATTAGCAATGATAAAAGTATGGCATTTATCACAACTAGAATGATTTTTTAGTGCAGATAAAATGTATATATCATAAAAATGTAACATATCATTAAAAAAAATATATTAATATATTAATATATTTTTATTGATATCAATATAGTATATTTTATAAAATATGATTTATGTAATACAAAATACGCAATTACACTAAATATGTAGGATATTTTTTGGAAAATGGTTTATAAAATAATGAAAAAATAATATTAAATAACAAATTTCTATTTTTTATTGAATTATATTTATCTAATAACAAATAGATGATAGAAAATCTCAATAAATTAATTAATAATAAAAAATAAGTTCAAAACATGACTCAAACTTCAAACGACCATATCATTTAATCTGGGTGTCCATTTGATCTCTACTCGATATCAATTTCATGCTGGAAAAAACGTCTATACCATAGCGACCTAGGGGGAACTCAGTTATGATTTTTTTGAGGCCCCAATGGGTCTTGAATCCTTCGAAATGGTGTTTTTATCGGTGTACCCCTATTTTTTATCATTTGATGGAATTTCATTGTCTTTTAATAGAGTCTTAATTTCAGTTTTTTGGGTAGAATAAATTTATTCTCTGGTATTAAAATCATATGGATATAGTGACTTTGAAATTTTATCATTTTTCAAAATGTACCACAGTTTATAATTAAATATATAATAATATACATATATTTGTATACATTTACACTTAAAAAATTAATTTTATAAATAAATATCGAAACATATTTATATATAAAGTATATTTCTAAATTTATAAATAATTTCTAAAAAATAATATATATTTTAATTAAAGTAAAAAATAATGATTTTTTTATTCCATTACTATGTGTTAATAATGTGTGTATATATATATATGTGTGTGTGTGTGTTTGTTTGTATTAAGTAAAAAGTGTATATTTATCGTATAATCATATATATGTATATAAGTATTAATTTATTATATATTTAACTAAATATAAATATTTATAATTATATTTATTGACACACACATATATATAATTATATATATGCATGTATGTATGTATATAAGTATATATGTATATATTAACACACACACACATATAAAACATATTTTATTAATGTATTTTTTAAAAATAATACTAATATATATATATATACATATATATGGATAAAATAGAATAATGAAATATATTTAAATAAATAGATATTTAAAAAAATAGAGAACAAACCAATATAGGGTAGTGGTAAATGCCCAGATATCTTAAGCATGAAGTCTTATGTTCAAAACCAAGTGAGCGTAGAGGTGCACAAGCATGGGCTAGATGTTATCTAGAACTCATAAAAGGGCAAGGGATCTAGTACTAGTAAATAATAAATGGAGGTACCAACACTAATAAAAGATGTCTTCGAGTGCCTATAAAAGGGGTGTGGTCATAGTTGTGTTTTTGAGGGGAAAAATTATTAATTTATATTTTTAAATTTTAAAAATTATTTTTTTAGCATTAATAAAAGATCCCTTTAATCTGTGATTTTTTAGTTATGAAAAAGGGCCCTTTATTGGTGTTTTTTTAACATTGATAAAAGGGATCCCTTTTAATTATGATTATAACATATATGCTTTTTTATCACTGATAAATGGTATTTATTGCACTAATAAAAAGGGGATCTATAGTAGGTAAAATCAGAAAATAAATAATATCATGAATGAAAATAAAAATCCAAACTGGAGAAAAATTTGAACCACAATATGTTGATTTTTTCCAAAAATAGAGATATCAAATGGCCTGGAAATCCATGTTCTAATAAATATGTGATAATTATCATGATATATTAGAATAACTACTAAATAATATCCTTCTGTTAGTTCTCAAAATGAGATTTTTCAACAATAAAAAATGTTGATAATCGAAGCATTACAAAAAACTCGAGACCTTTATCAATGATAGAGAAAATTATTTCTTGGTAAAAAACACATTCATTATTGAAAATGGACAAGACGACCCCCTTAAATGAGGCTAAAATTCCATCAATGGTTAAATAATCAGGGAACCTCATTAAAAAAAGTCAATTTTGGAGTCCATATAGACCTTTTATAACCACAAAAGAACACTAGTTAGGTTTCTCCCAATCACCTTGTCGTAGATATTTTCACATACATCGATTTTAAATGCGGTAATTTATAAAAAGGCACGGGGATGAAATTTCAAGGATGTTAAAGTACAAATCATGAATTATATATATATATATTAGTTTCTTCTTAATTTATTTAATTATTATGTAATTTAATTTTTATTCATCGAACCCACTTGAAGATTTGTTTTATGATTTTTTTCATAAAATTGAGCTTTTGAAAATTAATGATCCCTCGTATACTAGTTTGAATATAAATAGATTCTTCCCAAAATGTAAAAATAAAATCCAAATATACCATACTAGTTAGTAGAAAAACATAAAATAAACTTGAAAATAGATGAAATTTTACAAAAAAACCCAGAATAATAACAATTCTAATTTAAATGAATGATTTATTAATATTTTTAAAATATAATCATTTTGAGAAATAAACATGCTAGTTATGTGTTGCTTAATATCTCCAACTATAATAAATATTTTTTTTCACGAATGGTGTTTCTCCCACCTGATTTTTGAATAGGGGAATTAAATGGTAGGAAGAGATGGTGGCCAGCCTCACCAACCATCTAGCGATAGAGGAGAAGTGCATACATCAAAAGGGGATGTAATGTATTATATAAGTGGAACATCCCATGTGGTTTCATATCATCATTTTCTCTATATCATCACTGGCATTATATCATTTATCTGTTGTATTTTAGAGGGGTTTTCCTCACATATCCATGAAAGTGATTAATGAGTGTTTTATCCTTATAATAGTGAGGGAGTGTGTACCAATGTTTATCCATAGAGGTCATACTATTTACCTGTGTTCTTTTATCCCTTTCATTTTGGAGGGTTTTCCGCATTACATATATTGTGGTCTATTTCCACATTTTTTACATTATTTTTTTCACAATTATCACCAATCTTGTGGGCCAATAATTTTTACCAACAAGTGGTATCACAAGACGGTTCTGGCATGGTGTTGTTCACTTTTTTTGGTATGAATAATTCTAAAAAATTTGAGTATTCATTAGGACAAAAAATCTAGTGGATGATTGGAATTTGAAAATATTCAATTAAATAATTAAATACACCATTATGAATCAAAGGGGTTTTTGGAATAAAGGAATTTATAGATGGTGGAAAAATTTAGGGTCATCAAATTCAACGAGAACAATTTTCCACTATAGAAAATGATGATCCATAGAGATTAATGGAAGGAAAATTTCATATTTGTAAATTTTAAAATACAAGTAGGTATGAAGATAGAGCTTGGTTCTGGTTGGAACTCAAATCATGACAAGGACAAAATTTTTTTGAGTCCTTATAGAAAAAGGAGATATACTATTTAGTGAGGTTCCGACAATTGATGAAAGTAGGAAACACCTCAACAATGCATAGATAATCGAATCAAGAGAATCAAGGAACAAGACATCTCAATTGGAATGGTTTAACAGTATGAAACTATAATAAAATTAATTTTTTATATGTGGAACAATCAAACCTGGAATAAAGTTTGAGTTAGTACCATTACACACTACTATAAAAACAACATTTAATAGCGCTATAATTCACCATTATCTGGGATAAAAATTACTGATAATTTGAGAAAGGTTAAAGGTATAAAGCATTTATGAGTGCTAAAATTATTATTGATAAATGTGTCCTTTAATAGTGCTTATTTTAGCATAGTTAAATTCCCCATTAACAATCACTCTTTTAGCGCTGTTAAAGGGGGGCATTAAGAGCTCTTCTGTAGTGCTGATATAGGTTATATAATTGTTTTTCCACACCCCTCCACCCTCTTCCACAGGGCTTCCCCAACATTTAATCAACACTTCCCCCACCCCTTTATCAGTATTTTGGATAATCCCACCCTCCTACATGCTCCCATACCTCTAGTGAGTTTCGAAACCTTGACCTCCGGTATATACAACAAATCCTTTTCCACTCCCTTATACTATATTTTTTCACATTTTATGAAATATCTATGTATTAACATATATTTAGTCACATTTTCTATCCATATATTTAAATATATTTTTATATATATTTTTACATATTAATACATATATTTTATATGTAAATATGTTTGTTTATTTATCTAGAAAATAAAAATTTTATTTGTGAATATATAAAAAATTTGTATATATTGTTATTTATATACATTTATAAATAACATCAAATTTTGAAAAATGAAAAAATTTTGAAACCATATTATCAATATGACTGTAGTACCTAAGGAAAAATTCAGTCCTAATTAAAAAAGATAAAAATGCCCCCATAAACAAGCTGGAAAATCTATCGAATGCTAAAATATTTGGGCATGCTGACTAAAATCATTGTTTTGGAGTCCTTATGGGCCTATTTTGGCCGAAAAAAGTGACAATTTTTTACCCATGTCTCTAAGGGGGTATAGCTCATCATAGGATAGGATTTGATATGCGATAGAGCTCAAATAGACACCGGATCAGATTTTTTGGTCGTTTGAAGTTTGAGTTACGTTTTAAACTTATTTTAGATATTTTATTATTTCTTTTGACTTTTTATGTCGTCCAATTGTTATTAAATGATAATTAATTGATAATAATTTAAAATTAATTAATTAATAATATTTTTTAAAATATTTTAGTATCTATTTTCACTAAATATAATATATATTAAGTATAAATGTATATTTATACTCATCTAAAACGAATTTAAAAACATTTATTATATTGATATGAATATAAATATATTTATATATTTATATATTATTTTTAATGAATTGTATTTTTTTGAAGTATAATTTTATCTGCACTTGAAAAAAAGAACTTATTGGGGGGGATCTTTTATTAGCGCTTCAAAAAAATGATGATAAAACACCTCATTTATGAGAACTTTTTTTAAAGAATTAGTAAAAGGCCATTTTTTTCAGAACATGTAAAAAAGAACTAAAAATTACGCCCTTTAATAACAATTTTTTATCACTAGAAAAGGGGGGTCTTTAGCACCATTTTTAGCTTGTTCAGTAAAAGACCTCATTCTAGATAAACCCAGTTTGGTAGTAGTGACATAAAATATGCATGATGGCATAGTATGACCCATCTATAGAGTACTCCATGTGAAGGGCCATAAAAATAACATAATTTATATGGAAAAATTTAATGAAATTGGATAAAAGGATCACACTGAGAATGGAGTGATGAGAATTGTGAAGGGAACACTTGTCGTAATGATGGCAGAGAAGATCTTAAAGAACCTATTCAGGATTATGGGTGAAATGTATGATATAGGGATATTTTTCCCATAAACTAAATCAATATAAGAATTGAATATGTAATGGAATAGAAAAAATGGCCATATATTAGAACGAGTCCTACAAATTAATGATGATTAAAATTTGTTTTATTGGCTTTCAAAGATATCCTTAAAATTTTGTGAGCATTGTTTTTTGACCAATAACACATGATACTATTGAGGAAGTCAATATCCAGAAGCAATGGGATCATAGATATGATCCATTACAATGTTTTAAAAGCACTGATTATATCCATATGAGGGACAAGGTTACTTGTATCTATTATTGTTGATTATTCTAGAAGATGTTGGGTATACCCAATGATAGGATGGAATATGTTTTTGATGTCTTCAAAACATTAATAGAACATAAGGAACATGAATATGGATAGACTATCAACTGATTAAGGATTAAAAATTGTGTAGAATATACAAGTGAGGGGTTTGATAATTTTTCAATAATAGGGAATCAAGATACAATTCATGGTGGTATACTATCTTCAATAGAATAGAGGGACATAATGAATGAAAAAAACCATTTTGGATAGAAAAAGGGTGATGATGAAAACTACAAGAATTATGAAATCATTTTTGGAAGATGTAGTGGATTCCACTTGTTATGTGATCAACTAATATCTACGAATAGAGATTGATCTGAAGACACCAATATAGATCTAGAATGGTAAACTCACTAACTATTATAATTTACATACTTTTAGAATTCATGTATGTGTATTATTTATTAAATAGGAAAGACTAAAGTTAGATTCATTATCTTGGAAAATTATCTTCTTAGGATACACTGATAGGGTGAAGGGGTGTCATTTGTGGGACCCCAAATCTCATAACCTTTTCATGATAAAATATTTAATATTGTAGGAGACACGGTGAAAAAAACAATTGATGGAGATTTGATGAATTATAATATCTAATCTACAAAATTCGAGGTGGAGGAATAATTCAAGGGAGAACCACTTTCATTTGATTCATTACTAGAGCACAATGATCAAGTACTGGTTGATTCTAGACCACGATGGTCAAATCAAGAGAGAAGAACATCAGTATGAAACTTAGATTATGTCACCAAAAGAAATATTGTATACTTTTTATTTATGGAGTATATGGAGTTATTTTATTCTATGTTGGTGATCCAAAGTCTAGATGTACCATCATGGATGGAGGCAATACATGTGGAACATGATGACATACACAAGATAAATACTTGGGATCATGTTCCATTACCTAATAGAATTAATTATATCAAAAATAAATCTATTTTTATGTTCAAGCAATATGGATATGACTAGTTGAAAAGATATCATGCAAGACTAGAGGAAAAGGATATGATTGGAAGGAAGTTAATGATTTCAATGAATTATTTTATCACATTGTAAGATTAGAGAGTGTTTATATAGTTCTAGAAATGTGTTCTACATACAATTTACATCTAGTGCCACTTGATGTGAAGAATTATATTCTCCATGGTGATCATCTTGAAGATATCAATATTCTCTTGCCAGAACATTTTTCAGAAGAATAAAAAGAGAACATTGTTTATATGGTGAAAAATTTCAATATTATTTAGAAAAGGTATCTATGTGTCCGTATAATAGATTATATTCCTATATAACGAGCCATGAATATATAAGACTTAATTTAGATACTTTTTTATATTTTTGGGGTTTGAATGGTAATGATTTCATCATTATTTTGTTGCATGTGGAAGACATGTTGGGTTATAGACACAACAATGAAGAAATATAAAAGAAGATGTAAAAGTTGGGAAGGGAGTATGAAATGATTTAGTTGGTTCCAAGAAACAATATTCATGGGATACCAATTTCACAAGACATAAATAATGGAATGTTTTGGATATCATAGAAGAATTATTTATAGAAAGAATTCAAATTATTCAACATGAAAGACTGTAAGTCAATATCCATCCCACTTCTTATTAATATTACATTATTCTCTATGATGAGTCATATTAGTGATGTAGAGAGGATATGGATGTTTTTTGTATTGTATGAATCAATAGTGGGGAGACTGAGGTTCATTATGGTTTGTAATAGACTAGACATTGAATATGTAGTGTGAGATATTAATCAGTACATGGATAATCTAGGATGGGAGCATTAGAGAATAGTAAAGATGATCTTTAGATAAATCAAGGATAACTCGGATACTGCATTATGTAATGTAGGATCATATATTTCTATGAAATGATATATTGATTCATAATTTTCCACTCATTTGGCTTAAGGAAATCCACTAAAATTTATGTGTTTACTTGTGTAGGAGGAGATGTGAGTTTTATTTTGAAGCTACATTTAATTGTGTCATAATCCACAATGGAGGTGGAGTACATGACTACAAAACTAGATTTCAAAGTGGTGATGTGGATGTGATGGTATTTAGAGGATATCAGGCACATATAGGTTCAATTTCCATTATTTTGTGATAGTTAGAGCATTTTTCCCAGTGCAAGGTATCAATATTTTTATTCATGAACAAATCACATTGCAGTACAGTATCACTAATTCCATGATTTGGTGAAGGAAATGTGGACATCACGAAAATTTACATAAAAGAAAATTTTATATATTTCTTAATGAAGGTGAATAAAAATAATAAGTCCATATGGAATAGATCATCGAGTTCTCTCATGGAAACATGATCAACCAGGTTTTTCAGATAGAAATGATGTTTGGTGATTTAATTAGATCTCAATAAAATATCTATGTGGGATATGTTCCAGAAGAATTATTTTCCATGGATGGTGCCTCACCACCTTATTTTTTGAAGAGCATAAGTAGTGGTAGGAATGTTTTGTGGCCAGCCGCACCAACCACAAAGTAGGAGAGGAGAAGAGTGGGCAGTAGGAGGGGAGGAGGCAACCTAAAAAGATAAATCATACCCAATTATTTCCGATCATTATGTTCACCATATCATCACTGGCATTCCATCATTTATGTGTTGAACTTTTTGAGGTGTTTCCCTTCATATTAGAGAAATAGAATTATAAGGGTTTTCCCCACATAATTGTGAAAGAGTGTATACCATCTGTTTCTCATAGTGTTCATTATATTTCCCATGGAATTTTACCCCATTCATTTTTTGGGGTCTTCCACATTACATTAACTGTCATTTATTTTCAAAACTTTTCAGATTATTTTATTGCACTATTATCATACACAAGCGGGAAAATCATTTTTGGTCACAAAACCATCTTACTCGTTGGTAAGATAAAATATTGGGTAGAGAACAATGATTAGATAATTGAAACAAATGAAAAATCATAGGCAATGATATAGAATAAACAGGAATATAGAATTACATATATAAAGATATATATATATATATATGCATAGGTATGTTTGGAGTAGACAACCAATGAAATATAATGGAGAACAAATGTATTGTACACCAGATCAATAATTAAAATATTCTTGACGAACGACATATTCTTTATGTGTAGATTTATTGAATGATATTCATTAGAACCCATAATATATATAGTTTCTAAAAAAAATTCAATTTTTAATTTTGGATTCCAACCCATAAATATTGAACCATTAAATATAATTTTTTTAGACAAATTATTCTAAAGAACAACATTAATTATACATCAAAAAATTATTTATGGGGTTCAAAAAATGTTTAATCACTATATTAAAATATCCCAACACTTTCTTTTTTTTATTAATGATTTGTTGACTCTGGATGGTACACACACCACCAATAGTTATATTAACCCATTATAAAATTGTTAAATTTCATAAGTTGTGAATTTCATTCAACATGTATATTTTATTCAACTTAGAATATTAAATTTGTGTAAGGGTAGTTTGTTTAAATTTTTTAATATTTAATTCACTTGTAAAATCATGTTAACATTTATCCAAATAAAACTATTGGATATTTTTGTATTTTTTGTATTTTTTTAAATATTATTATGATGTTATTTTTATTTTAAAATTTTATTAATTAGTCCAATGTGAATTAAAAATATATTCCAAATTAACAATGGGTATTTATTTTTAATTATAAATTAATTAGTGTGTTATAGAATATTGCATCGGTTAAGAATCCACTAATACAGATAGAATCTTCCACTGGATAAGAAGATTTTCATCGGTGATCCAATGAAATTAGAATATATTATACTCTATTTTCCTCCATTATCTACTCCCACTATATCTATGAATATATTTCTCTGAACATATAATCATACATTCCCATTGATTCTATATCATTTCTTAGGATTTTCCCTTTATTTCGACTATATTATTGTTGTTCTATTCTCTAGATTTTTTACCTATAAGTAAGATGGAGGCAACAGTTAATACGAGACCAATAAGGTTATATTAAAAAAATAATCTTTTTAAAAATATTAATCAATAATTAATTTAAATAATAAATACTATGGTTTGATTTTTTAATGTTTTTTTCTATATTCATATGAGTGCTACTAACTGGTATGAGATATTTGGTTGTTTTTTTATTGTTGAGGATGTGGAAGCTGTTATTCAAACTGGTATATGAGAATGGTTTCTTGTGAGGATATCATTTTTAGGCCACAAACAAGTCGAATGACTAATCTTGAGGTGGATTTAATTCATTACAAGGGAATTTTTTATTGAACCCATCTACGACTTATTTTTATATATAATGTGCAACTTCTTTTTCTAAATAATTGATCAAAAATGTTTAATTTTTTAAAAAATTTCTATGTTAATTTTTATTTTCATTTTATAACCATTGGAATAATAATATATAATGAATTTTGAATAATAATAAAAAATTAAAAATATTATTAATTATAATGATATGTGATTAATATATATAATGAATAGTAATATAAAAAATAATATGTGATTATATAAACAATATAAATAAAAATTTGTATTAAAATTAACATTCAATAATTTAATAATAATATTATTATATTGGGGAGATGAGATTATTGACTACAAATACACTATCATACCCAAGAGATAATTGGAAAATAGAATTAACATGCACCCACAAGACCTGTTATATTACATTTTTTGTTTCCGACAAGTTTATTGGCCAAATAGCCCAGCTGAATGCGGTCTTGGCTTGAAGGATAGAATGAGATGTATACAACATGTCATTCCACCTATGAATAGTCACACTTCCCCCCTTCCAGACTCTTTACACCCAGGGCACTAGTAATGAGTGTTGTTCCCTCCTCCCCATGAAAGTCACTACATCATGTTGTCCTTCAATACACAATTACATTGGAAACAATTTGAGCATTGACCTATTATTTTAGATTACAGGGTCTATGATGCACGATTATTAATATATAATTAATAAATAATAGATAATAATATAATAAAAAAATAAAAAAAATTAACAAACAACAACTATTAATAAAAAATAAGAAATAAAAAATAATGACGGACAATTATTGTTATTGTTAATTAAGAATCTAATACTTTGTATTTATATTATTATATATGGGTACAACTGCTAATGGAAAGTCATGCATTATGCCAATAAACTATAATTAAATCTGTTTGTCCAAGGGCTTGTCCTTGCGACCATGATGCAAACCCCATCCCTCCCGTACCACCCAAGTCGACGGCGGGGGCATTGGTATTTATGTTAAATATATAATTAATTATCATTAGTTATATTATTACTTTTAAATTTTTATTGTTATTAATAATTTTTATTTAACTTAATAATTATTTTTTATATTATCAATTATATTTTTAATTGTTAATTGTTAGTTATTTCGTTAATTAATTATTTTTAATTATATTATTAATTATTAACCATATCATATTAATTGTTAAATGTATTATAATTTTTTCTTATTTTTATTATTAATTATTTTATATCAATTATTAATTTACTAATTATCTATTATTAATCATTTAATTCATTTATAATTAATTATCTAGATAAATATTAAATATCTTCTCAATTATATTAATCATATTAATTATATTAGTACATATTCTTATTTAAATTATTATTTGTTATCAATAGTAATAATGTTATTTTAATTAATTATAGTCTTATATGGAAGTGGTATCAAGAAAATATCTTTTAAATTTGAAATCCATATTGGGAGATCTGCACTGTCTCATGATGGAAGACAAGGCCATGTTTATGACGCAACGTGAGGATTTTAAATCAGTAGGATCATGGGCTCTCATATGGGTAACATACATGAAATTTGGTATAGTATAAATTTTTAATATCTTAATTTACCTTTCATAATGAATTAACATTGTAGTCTTATTTAAATTTCCAAATGAGATGTAGTCTATAATCAAAAAAATAAATCAAAAAAGTGAAATGATCTCACTCGCAATATGAGGAGCAAGTAAATGAGTAGAAAATTAATTTCCTACCACAATATGAAGTTGAAGATCCTTATATAAGTAAGAAATATCATTTCAATGGTTTTTGATTCAAATTATCTGAATATCCCATTAATGTTCAGACTGAATAACTGGTTATTTTTATTTGAATAAATTTTTTCTTTTTCATATAATTATTTTTGGCCCATGAGATATTGGAGATATCTTGATATATTTTTTGAATGATATGTGAGAGAAGATATGTGAGATACACAAAGGGACTATAGAATGGGATAGAATAACAAGAAAAGCATACATGATCAGAGTAGCGTAGAGACATGAAATGACGTAGTGGGCACATTGGACAACAATGGGTTATGGGAATGGACAACAACATGTAGAGGGGTAATAGTGTTGTGAAACGGTTGTGCACCATGGTGCTGCAACAACACTGCATGTTTATTGTCAATATCAAAATGGTGTTGTATTTTCATGAGACTATTATCAATGAGGTGATGGAGGTGTATTAAGGTGTGGATTTCCACATTGATTATTCTACACTGTATTTTCAATTCAAGTATAGTGCAATACTTGAATTTTAGTACTCTCTATTTCATAGTATATTTTCTCAGAGTTTCCCTATGGGATTTTTATCCTGGGCATTGGAGGGTGTTTTTCAACATTAAAATTCATGTCCCCATTTATTAATATTGTATTTGGTTTTATGTTTTGTTTATGTTGACTATTCTCACAAGCCTTTTGTCGCTATTGAAGAATTATTCTGGGACTGATCACCTTTGTATCAAACATATTCCTATGTATTCCATTAATTATAATTAAATAATTGTTTATAATGATATTTTTAAATTTATATATATTTTATTAATATATTTGTTTTATTTTGGCACATTTTCCACCCTCTCTTCCCATCACATTGAGAATAATTTTTCAAATATAAAAATAAAAAAACAATGAAATTTGAAACAAAAATAATTTTAATTCAAATAAAATAATGATAGTTTCTTTTCTTAGAATAAAAATCCATAATTAATTGTAATTAATTATATTTCTTCGTTGAACAAACATTCATTTTTAAAATAAATAAATTACAATATAATATTGCAAATATATTAAAAATTTCCAAACCTCAAATTGATTCATTTAGATAAATGTTAAAAAAATGTAATAAAACAATTAGAACAATTAACCACAAAATACATGAGTATTTAAAGTCCTCCAAAAGAAATTGTTCTTTTCCTTTTTGTGTTCATCAAGTGACCGCATTTGGATATCCCCGTCTCTTTATCACTAAAGGGCAGTAGAGACCGCTAATTGAAGTTGCTAAATTGACCCAATATGAGTGACATTCATGGTAATTATATTTATCCCATTAGATACCACATACTAAACCTTCACAAATAAATGTATGACAAAAGAAACCTCCAAAAAACCCTTTACATATTCATCATTGTGAAAATATAAAATATAAAAAATTATGATAAAAAATATGAGTTAAATAAAATTTAACTTAAAATTATTAAAATAATATTTATTTAGTATATATATAATATTTAGAACAACATATCCAATGTGACATATAAAATACATCATAAATTTGAAATAATTAAAAAAAAATAAAGTCTACTGAGTGTCAAATTTATAATTACACTATCATAAAATATTCTGAACAACTAAAATTAATGATTAAACCAAAATTTCTATCCTACAATTGAATTCAAAAATTATATTAGTGGGCGGTCAATTCCAACTGATCTGAAAGGATTTGAGGATTATGTCCTACTTTTTCAAGTCTAAAAAAACTTTTTTTTTGGGTTTTGACACTCAGAACAAAGATTGTCATTTTAATAAATGTATACAAGTTCAATTATACTTTTCGTTATACTGAGTAAAACATGAATCAAATTGACACACATTTCATTTCTGTATATCGTAAATGACTTGATGACATCACTCCCATGTTTTCATGTCAATTAAAGTGAATTTACATCCTTTTAATCACTTTTATTGGATTTATTATTTCACTAAAAATGAAAATGGAAAATGACACTTTCGATCTTAATAAGAAAATCATTTATCAAATTGATATGTATATGATTCATAAAGGAAAAAAATGACACGATATTTTTCATATGTTTTACAATCAATCCAAGATCATTAGCTCGGTTTGGACCCCTACATGTGTGATTAGTCTATTATTAGCTACTATTTGTAATATGAAATCATGCATTTCTTCTTCTATTATGAAATGTTGTTAATTTCATTTACACATATCAAAATTACTTTGAGAAAATTTCTCTTTGTTTTTCAAGTCAATTGGAACTAGTTTTCCTAGGTTTGACCCCTAAATGGTTGATGTGTCATTTTAATAAATTTCATCAGTGTTTTTTATCATTATTAGAAATAGAAGCATCCAATTGAAACATGATAGATTCCTAAATATCATAAATAAATCAATGATAATTATCCCATGCTTTAGTGTAAATCCGTGTGTGTTTCCATGTTTTGACTCCTTTTACATGATTTTTTAATTTACTACAAACCCTAATACAAAATCAGGTTTTTCACTTGTTGAAGTGAGAGATCTCCATCAGCGGTCACTATGGCCCATTATCAGGGACCACTAATGGTGGTCACTACCCAAAAGAATATATATACCGCCTATCATGTCCCCCTGGGACCCCAACCTCACAGAACCCCTTACCCTCTCCCCCATAATTCTTACCCAATCGCCTCACCCACCTCACGCCTGCTTCAGAACGACACTGTGCCCCCTCACCTCATGAACCTACTCCTACTTCTACATCCTATTCTTCTCCATAATCACACCTAGTGTCAGAGACTCCACCCACACTGCCTGTTAAACTTCCTCTGTCTTATTTGACCACCACAACCCTTATCGGAGTAACCACCACCCCTCTCTACCACCACCCTCGATCCGGAAACTTCCTCTGATCTATACTATATCTCTAGGGTGAATATATACTATCCAAAACATCCTCCATATACGTCACTTGGTTTCAAATTCATATCATGTAAACCCAAATTTTGGTTTTATGGTTTTTATTATGTGGTTTCTTCAAGGATTTACTGCATCCTTATGAACTCACATTCATTATTTGAATCATCTTTTTCCAAAAAAATTTTTTTTTTACCAGAGTACAAGTTAATGGTATAAATTTTGAAGTTTTTTCTTATTCCTAGTCTAAATGGAGTTTATTTAAAATTTTATACTTATAGTCATTATAATAATAATTTCAAAACTAGAATCATAGATATTGACATTATCTATTGATTTGGGTTGAGTTTGAATAATTATAAAAAATAAATCATCATTCATTCCCTTTATTCATGATGGATAAATAATGAATTAGAATCATTCCACACTTGAGTTACAATATGTAGTAATAAGTTTTTCACAAGGATGATTACTAGAGTCATCTTTTGATATTTTATTTCATCATCAAATTGACCGTTAAAAATGACTTGACTTTGATGGAGCTTACATATTACAAAACCCAAAATTTCACTAAAAAATTTAAACTTTAAAAGAATACCCTTCTATGATGCAATTTTATATATGGAACATTTTATAATAAACTATTTATTTTTAATCATTTTCTAACCCTTTCACCAGTCATACCATTTTCTAGTTACTTTATAGTTACACATATATTATAAATAGTTTTCATGAAATCTTATTAACATGATCGAATGTCTTATCTTTCATTTAATATATTGATCATGAGTTTAAATCTATTAAGTGTTCCTTTTATAAATTATTCATTCACTCATAAATTATGTGTAAGATCAATTCATTTTGACATTGGATACAATCATATTTGGTTTTTGATCACATCACCAATGTTTATGTTATTATTAAGAGTATTATGTATTGGGAAACCCCAATTCATATTTTATAAATTAAAACTAATATGTTTAATTTTTGCATATTATCTTGTAATTTATTTTATTTATTCTTTCATGTCAAGCATTGAGGACAATATTATTGGAAACAGTTTAGCAGTGCTAGTTAGAAGAGGGTTGGATGGGGGGAGTTGGAGAAAATGTGTGCTGTTATATTAGTTTTCAATTTAGAATATATATTTTTTGTAATTATTTCCATTTCATTCATTAAAATTATCAATGGTTGGGTTGTGACACATTGTATAGGTATGTACACCTAATTTTCTTTTTCAAACCTTCAAATTGTTCGTCATTTATAGTATTACCAAATATATAGTACTTTAAATTCATGTAACATCTGATTCCTCTAATAGGCTATGGAATGTGTGATAGGGATCCTCCTACTTGTTGATTATGAATCTCCACATACCCATCATAATTTCATGAATATGGTTTTTATAATAAACACATTACATAATCATCGTTTAATATTTTCATAAATTCGTAATGGTGGTTGTCATATTGTGTGTTTTGTTTTCCTACATTCCTAAAATAATATTTTTGTTTGAAATCTATAAAATGTACTATTTATTTTGGAAATATGATTCATTATTTGACTTCCTTTAATCTATGAAATTTTTTCATCAGTTTCAAGTCATTTCAAAAGATAGATCATTTACTAATATAGATTTTGATCGTGAGTGTTTCTTTTGGGAGTTATGGAGGTAGTATATTAATCAAGGGTCATACTTATCTACCATGTATCCTTAAGGAGAATTCATAATGTATATTCTAGTAACATAAAGTTGATTCTTACATTATGTAACATTCAAATACATTTGTTTTAGTATATATGTGTGTTTTTTGTATTTTAAAATTTTAGACAAAATATATTTTATTTAAAATGTATAAAACGAATTATGTTTCATGGATTTAGGCAATTAATCAACTATTATTCACAATATCATGTTAAATTATTTGTTCCCCTATCCATAAATGATATAAATATAGTTATACTTAATATTTTAATTTCTTAAAACTAACATACAATGTAAGTTTTGATTTTTCATAAATTATCTCATTAACCATTATCAATTTTTTTAATAATTGTTTTATTTGTATGTATGTCATTATTTTTAGTTTTTAGAATAATTTTGTTATTTTTAATTTTATTTTTGAAATATTGTTTTATTTTACTCATATTAAGAAATGTTTACTAAAAATATATAAATATAAATGTAGAAAATATTTTCATCAATAAAACACAACCTTGGGTTTTCATTGACATAATGGATTCATGTTTGTATAAAAAATGTTAAAACATCCAATATTTCTCTTATTTTTTGATTAATTTGTAAAAAATTGTTTTTAATTCAAATAATTGAACCTAATTTTAAGTGTACATTTGATAAATGAATGTAGAAAACATTTTTCTTAACTATACACACCATATTTTCACCGTAAAGATCATGGATTCATTTTTTTTACAAAATTATCATGTGACATGGGATGTTTCATAAAATGAAAAAATACATGTAGGGATATGGAAACTAGTTGATGAAAATAAAATCATTTATTGGGGGTTTCAATGAATATCCAATAAAAATCATTATCTTAGTGGGATGTATGTTTTAATTTTTGACACTAAATATTATATTTTTTGAGAAGAAGAACATTATTGTAGAGATTATTCTTACGGAGAGACATAGAACATTATATGAGTTTGGTTAGTGTTTGATAGAAGATTACTTTATAAATTCATTTATATAATGTTAAATATATAATCTTGAAATCTTGTGATTTTTTATTTGGAAACCAATAATATTTCTTGAAATGTATTTTGTATATTTATAATATGGAGAATATGATTAAAACATTTATTGGTTCATGAGTAGTTCTTTATTTTACTTGGATGGTAGATACACCAATAGGTTATGAATTGATACTGATATGATTTTTTTAGACCGTGTGATATTTTGAATGAAATCATAATGATCAATTTTTCTTTATGTTTATTCCATCTAATACTTATTTGATTGATTTTTTACTTGCATGAATTGGGTTGGTGTAATTACTATTTTATAGTCATATTATGTAATTGTAATATAATTTTTTTGTTACATAGTATCATGTTGAAAAATATTTTCTGTTCCATAGTTAGAAGTTATATAAAAAACATATAATTATATTCATAATTGATTCCACCATATCATTTCTTTCAAATTTCATGTAATTCATAAATTACTTATTGGATAAATGAGTTGATGATTGGTTTATTTTTTATTCAAACTATTTTCATTATGTCTTTAGATTTCTCTTTTTTGAATAGTAGTATTCTTTTTTTTTCAAATTAATATTATAGATTTTTATATTGTGTTATCAACATATACATGTTCATTATATATTAAGGATCTTCAAAAAATTTCTTAATACTCAATCACCCATACAAGTACTTTTTCCTTTCTAAAAATATTCTTTATTGAAATTAGAATATATTATCCTCTTCTTATTTTAATGTTTTTAAACAATTACTAATTGTTTGTATCAAATATATATCTTAAAATTGGATATTATTGTATCATTCTAGTTATATGGAAGAGTAGAAAAGAAAAATTCATCATAGCTCTGGGAATGGAACCATCACAATTAACTGGCACGGTGCTTGAGGTATATTTTGTACCCAAGAAAAATGGTAAATAATTTGATGTGCCTAGGTTGATGGTTTCTTCTATTGATTAGATCTTAACTTCTCATCATTGATTCTAGGGGTTGACCAAATGTTGGTAGTATAGGTATAGACCCTCCGTGTATAGAGAAAACTGTTTGGATTTTTTATGATTATATATTTATTTTTACAATTGATCTACTAATCATGACATTCATTAACATACTATTGTTGTACTGATTGATTATATTTTTTTATTTTTTATTTAAATGTGATGACATGTACATGAATACTCAAATGTTTTTACAATTGGGTTGAGACACCACCATTATTTCCATAAAGATTATTTTATACTCACATACCACATGGAAATCCTTATGAATATAATACTTATCATTCTATAACTTTTAGGTACATATCGTGACACTCAAAATTGTTAGGTTACTATGGAAAATTGATCATGTTTCTAATGGAATCTAGAATATATCCCTCAACAAAACTAATTTATTTGGGGATGGTTATAGATTACATTTTTAATATAATTGATTACCCCTAGTATATTCTTTTTCTAATGACTTTTGTTCGTCAGACATAAATTATAGAATATTTATATACTTTATGTTCTAGACTATTTAAATTGAAGTGAAATTATGTAGAGAGTTACACTATACATTCATTCCGGTATACTCATTTATGAATTGTTTTTTATGTAATAATTTTGATATGTTGGATTTATAGGTGGGTTATTCTATATTTTCAATAGAATCCAATAATAAAATTTTATCATAAAAAGTAGGAATACCATTACATAACCAAAATATTGATTTTATTTATTCTATTCACCATCCCCTAAGGATCAGAGAGGTCTTTTGGTTTAAATATCTCTATGATTTGTTTATTATACTTGAATTCATGTCATGGACACTACAACAAAACATTATATCAAATAAAGTATTTTCGATCATATAATTAATAAAATTGTACCTTAAATAGTATATGGTCGCACCATAGCATAGAATAATTCAAACAATTCTTTGATCTAAAAAATTTGTGATGAAATTACAATACATTTAAACCCTTTCATAGGTTCATAATAACGATATATTCAATTTATCCAAAAACAAATATGATTATTTCATATTATTATATTCTCTAAAAATTATCATTTCAGAAAACAAAAATAAATTTCAAATCTTTTAAATGATCCAACATTGATTTTTCATGAAGCTTTCACAATGTATTAATGAAATTAAACTTTAAATGAATCTTCGACCTATATTGAAATAATATAATTTCTAACAACTACATAAAATAACATAAATTATTATGCGAAAATTTCATTCAAAAATCCTCATACGTCCCCTTATGTCCATTAAAACCACTCATTCATTAACCTAGTTAAGGATTGAAAACATTTTAACATTGCCTTTCTACTATATCTACTTACACGGATGCTGCTCTATATAATACCACAAAATATGTCTCTAATTTTATTAATGTTTTCCTTTATCATGTATTTAGTCATAATCAATTCATTATTTTAGGTTTTTTACACCAATAATATTTTATACAACCCATCATTGTGAATATTGATGCATACTACATCATGGACATAATACCTTATTTTTTTTCATTCCCCCACATTGTTGCTATTTTATTATTTCAATATTTATTCTACGATTAATTCTTATTTTATATGTTGGGATGGAATCATTCATGGTTTTCTTGGGGGGCTGTTTACGTATGATTCCCTTATTTCCTTATAATGTGACTATATTTCTAAAGGAAATATCATTTTTTCTCTTACTATATAGAGGTTGAATTTGGACAATTAATTAAGGAATATTCATTGGTCAGGGCCACCTCCAGCTATGATTGTTTTGTTAGCCCTTGATATGGGTGTTCCTGCACAATTATAATGGCCTGGAACCACCTATGACACCAGCTTTGCTACCTTCTGTTAAGAGAACTGCCTATATTTTTTCCATTGTCTGTGAAAATTTCATCCCACGTTTCCCACACTACCACTTGAAGAATATCTATAATTCCATAATTATTCAACGGTGTGCCTTGATTCTATGTAATCGACTCTTTTGGATAATGTTTTTTATATGGTTCATTGAGATAATTCCTAGTGAGTTAACTTATGTGACAGGAAGTATTTTCATGGAGAAGAAGAAGGGTAAGTAAGGCATTCCATCCCATCTACACTCCCCACAATAAAGATCATTCCACCTACTAGAACTTGAGTACTAATACTATGGTTATTAAGTGGATATAGACTTGATCTTGAGTCTTGGATGACTATTCATGAGTGAAGGTTCCTAATCTTGAATTGTTATCATCGTAACTAGGATTCAAATTTAGATTGTTTGATATGTTGGGATTTATTTCATCCATTCATATTTGGAACTGTATCCTTTTGTGTGTGTGCATGAGTCCATGCAAGAGTAGATGTTGTTTAATATTCCTGATGGGATTCATCTCTGCCACATCGTTAAACAAATACAACTTCCTCAGATAGTTTCTCTGGTAATATAATTTATTCTTTGAGTCTGTAGCTCCTTGTAAGACTTTTTCTTAAAGACTGACATGTGTGATGTTCTCACCATGAATGTAGTGTCATAAAAATAGAAATCATGTTATATATTATGTTCTTTATTTACTGTTAATTATAATTTTGTGCTTCCAGTAGCTCTATTGAATAATAAATATAATTTTTTTCTTGTCTCAAACATTCTAATTGAACAATATATAACTTGAAACCTTTTAATACACATCAGGGGTCCTTTTTGTCCATGTGTTAATGTATTATCCCAAAAAAGTGGTATCAGATACTAATTCAATGTAAATAATGGAATATAAAAAAGTTGATATTGAAATATTTAATAGAGAAAATGATTTTAATCTTGGGATAATTAAACTGACAACCCTCCTAGATCATAATGACTTAATTGAGTCCCTTACTGGACTAAAAAGAAAGTTACAACCGGTTCACTAGATTGTTTAACTACTATCACATTTATTGATTTCCTAAAATAAACCCTTTGGAAATCATGTATCATAATTATTTTATCTTAAGTATATAATGTTCTTAGAGATGTTGCATATGAATCTTCTTCTTTTAGTATATAGTATAGAATTTAATCCCATTATATGACTAAGTCTCTTATTAGTAGGTTATATAAAAAAATGATATTACGTACTATTAAATTTTTTCGTTGGACTTTAGTTTGGACACAAAATGATGAATTTAATAAAATCTTATTATATCTAGAAAATATAGACATTAAGTTAGATGATGAAGATCAATTTGTAATATTTTTAACATCACTAAATGACCCCATTAATTTTTTTAATGATTATATGATATATGGAAAAGATACTCTTACTCTCAAAGAAGTTAAATATGATTTACTGTCTAAATACCATCAAAGGAAGGGTAGTGTTAAGACTAAGGTAGTGAGTTTGATCATTTGGGATAAAAGTGAATCATGGTGTAGAAGAGAATCAAGGGGTAGGAGGAAATAAAGGGTTCTATCCAAGAAGAAAGTATTTAAGTCAAAGAATAAAGTAATAATGTGTTTTCAATAAAAACAACCTAGTCAAATTAAGGTGAATACCCCTAATAAGAAAAGTTACTATAGAGACAATAGTAATGAAAATTAGTTACTATTTGAGTAGGATTTTAACATAGCTGATCTGTTTATTGTTTCTGAAATTTATATATCTGATGAATTAAACCTTGATTTTGGGTGTTCATTCCACATATTTCCTAGGAAGGAATTCTTCACCTAGTTTAGGGGAATTAAATATAGAGAGGTGCCTTTAGTGAATAAAAAGTTAATTCTTACGATGTTAATAGTATTGGTTTCATTATAACTCCATTGTTGGACTGTTAAAACACTTGAAGAGGTTATGTGGGTACCATAACAAAAATGAATGGGCATCTCCCATGGAATCCTTGATAATAAGGGCTACAAATTTAAGTCACACTCTTGGAGTCTTTCAATTGCATAAGGATTGCTCACAGTCTTAAAAGGGAACCTTTACAGTGACCTTTATTTTTTAGTTGGCGAGGTTTATTGATGTGAATTAAACACCTATTATGATTCATAACATGACAAAACCATCCTTTTTCATGGAAGAATATGGTAAATTAATGTCAGTGATCTTGAAGAACTTAAATAACTTGTTATTTTTTTTTTAATTTCACTCCAAACAGTATTCCATTATATGATGATTGTGTACATATAAAATCAAAGAGAGTTTGGATTAGTAGGTCTATTTATAATGGTAAATAACCCCTTGAGTGTGTCCACTCCAATCTTTAGGTTCCATCTAGCATCAACTGCCATGGTGGAGGTGTTTTACTTATTGTTTTTTATTGATGAATACAAAAGGAATGTCCATAAATATATACTAAAACATAAGTCTGATACATTCCATAATTTTAATAAATGGAAACATGTGGTTGAAAGTGAATATGGTATTAAAATCAATGTCTTAAGAACTGATGATGGTTTAGAACATCTTTCCACTGAATTCACCAAGTTTTATAAATATGAGGGAATCAATAGATACTGAACTATTGTGGAAACAAAAAAATGGATTACCAAAATAGAAGAATAATATTATGCTTGAGAACGTAAAATTAATGATATCTCACTCGAAACACCCAAGGTCCTTTGGGGCTAAGGCTACCACAAGAGAAGTATATTTAATCAATCATTTCCCATATTCTATAAATTATTTTAAGCGCATGATGAACTCTAGAAAGATCCACCCCATTCCTTTCACAACATAGGCTTTTGGATACATATCCTATTTTCATACTAATAGAGATAATCTATCTCCAATGGATGTGAAGTGTATATTCGTGGGTCATCTAGACTGTGTTAAGCTGTATCATCTGTGAGTAGATACTCTAGGTTATGAAAAATGAATAGTCAATCAGTATGTAGTTTTTCATGACTCTATTCTATCCAATGGTTAAGGAAAAGAATATGTGGATCCATCTGATTACAATGGATAATCCCCTTGATCCCCAACACCCATAGGTGTTGATGTTGAATTAAAATCCATTGATCCATCCCAATCCAAATCAGGTACTAGTTATGGTCATTCTATTACTCAGAATCACGGTGAATCCATTTCGGATTCAAATTATAAACCTCAAATAGAAGATCCAAATAATCTATGAAATTATCAGCTCACCCAATATTGATAAATAATAGTAATTAGACCTATATCACACTTCAATCTAGATGATATTGATTCCAATGCAATTAATGTCACTCAGGATTTGCTTAATGAAAAGCCTACATACAAATATGAAATCCACTGAGTCCAAAGAATCCACTAAGTGGGTAGGTTCTATAAAATTGAAGGTGAATTCAATCATTAAGAATAACACTTGGGGTTTTTATTTCCAAAACCTAATATCAAGAATATTACATGTTCTAAGTGGATATTCAATAATAAGGAAAATGGTGTCGGAGAAACTAAAATTAAATTCAAAGACCGAATGGTTGGTATTTAATTCTTTAAATTTAAGGGATTGATTATAGTGAGATATTATCCCAATTTACTAAACAATAATCTTTAATAACTATTATTTCATTTTATACCATGTTTGATTTTCCTGTTGAATTGAAAGATGTAAAAACTGATTTTTTGAATGGTATTATTGATAAAACAATTTATATGAATCCAACTGAATGATTTTCAAATATGTTTAATCCAAATGATGTTTCCCTTATTAAGAAGTATTTATATGTGCTTGAATAGTCTTATATGCAATGTTATAATAGGGTTTGATTCAATTATGATTGAAAATAATATTTTCAAAAGTATTTATGATGCATGTTATATCATAAAAATATAAATCAAGAATCTAGTTATCTGTTATTATATATTGGTGGGATGATGTTCATTAATACAATAATAAAGAATATAAATTATTTCAACAAAAAATTCAACACTATATTTGAAATGAATGACTTAGGACATGCTAATCAAATCTTGGGTATGTACATAATTGGATATTGGAAGGCTCAAACCTTTCACTTAGCTTAGTTTTCTTAGGTTAAGAGAGTATTAAAAAGGTATTTGTTTGAGAACATTAAAAAAATTAATATTACTTTAGGAAAACATTTTAAATTGTATTTGGAACAATGCCTTATAAATAATGATGAAGATGAATTCATGAATAAGATTCCCTATGCTAATGTTGTATGAAATCTTATGTATGCTACGGTATGTTCTAGGTCAGATATAAGATTTTTTGTTTGTACTTTTAGTTGGTTAATGAGGAAACCTGGTAAGCCTCATTGGCATGATTTGAAGTGTATACTAAGGTGCATCTTTATGTCTGCTAATTTATGCATTTGATATGTGTTAAATAATAGTTTTTGGGATGAATTTTTTTTAATCTGAATATGCTGAAAATGTTGAGACTTGAAAATTAGTCAGTTGGATTGTATTTATTTCATATGGAGGACTGATATCCTAGAAATGAAATATGCAATCAGTAGTTTCTCCCACCAATATTGATTCAGTGTATATAAATATGATATAATCCAAAAACAATGCTATATTGTTGAAAGAGCTTCATTAAAAAAATTTCATTATCTTATGATGGTATAATAGTCCACTATGACGAACAATATGCATTTCATCCATCTAACATCCCATACCCAGCCAACCACCCAAACAGTGCCGAGCGGGTCGGGTGTCACTACCTTAGGCGCACCTCCCATGAACTCCAAAGGCTTCCAACTAGCAGCGAGGGTCTGAATAGATATAGTGGGGAGGCTATACCATCTTAGAGGATCATAGTAAGGGTACTAGTCCGAGTATAACAGTACAGATGCAGCGGAAGGAAAGACTCAGTAGAGTCGAGCCAGACTCACAGAGCGAAAGCATATCCAATAGCAACAAACAGCGGAAGAAATAATTATAACAACAGTAGCGGAAAGTAAATAGAACAACATGCAAGCAATCAAATGCAAAAAACTACTGTAAACAACCAAGCATGCATCCAAAGTAGGTCAACATACAAAAGAGAGCCAATGGATATCCAACAGTAGCTACAACTAGTAAGCATGCTGATACAGAAAAGTAAACACCACGAGTAAACCCATGCTTGGTATGACCTCAAGGTCTGTACCATCTCCATGCAACAACTAACGTAACCCAGCTCCTGAAGCTGTACCCTTTCCTTCACGTAAATCAATGAAGTTTGCACGCGTCCCGAAGGCCTGTGCAGGGTGTGAGACAAATCTCAGTAGGATACCACCCAACGGTGCGTACCAAATATATGTGTCTAATAAGCCATGCATTTACCAGGAAAGAAGTAATCAGTACAATGAAAAAATAAATACAAACTCCAATAGTGCTCAACAACCACCATGGAGTGTCACCTGCTTCAGCCAACGCGGGAATCTCTGTCGTGTAACTCGGCACCGTGTCCCACCTGACACCTCGTATCTCAAGAACCGACGTCCCAAAGGCACACCCAAAATAGTAATCCGGCATGAAGTGCCTCATGACACCTCGTGTCTCAAGTACCGACATCCCAAAGGCACGCCCAAAAATAGTAACCTGGCACCATGTGCCACCTGACACCTCGTGTCTTAAGTACCGACGTCCCGAAGGCATGCCCACAAATAGTAACCCTGTACCACGTTCCTCCTGACACCTCGTGTCTCAAGTACTGACATCCCAAAGGCACACCCATTTCCTGAAGGCTCCTCACCTCCCACGTGGCTTTCTACAACAAGAACCCCCAACCAAAAATACCGAACCGCAGCTACGGGGGCCTCTACCCACACGAGTGGTGAAAACCACATCATCATGGAGTATCTGTATGTGCACACTACTCAAGTCCTGGTGAACGGTAATCACCCAAATAGTCCAAAGCCACCAAAACATCTTACACCTCGTGTCCCTACGACCATGTCGCTCAAGTCCGATGGCATCACCACCCTAGTATCTTGGGCCATGCCCAACCTGACAGTCGTACTGCCTCAAACTGACATCCATGACGCCCAATCCCGTCATAAAAACAACCCAAAGTAACCCAGGAAAATCCCCAACCTGTGATCAGCATCACTCAAGCGTAACTGGGCCAGGCCCAACACAACCCAAAAAGGGTCCAGCAGATGCAACTCAGCAATTGCATATATAACATGTTAAGCAGAAATCATAAACCAGGAAAACAAACTAAACAATTGAATTGAACTATACCAGGTGATGTCCCATACTAGCACTGAGGTTTTAAATACCTCCAACAAATATAACAGGCTTTAACAAATTAAACTAAACAGTTTATACCAATCATATTTTAATTAAAACCATTTTGGCATTCCCCAGCCAAAATGCCTCGATGAGCCACAACCCCTCACCCGGCCCCACTCACACAAACTGGTAACCGGGAATACTCAAAGGCATCCCAGAGGTCCCATAATCAATACAGTATGCAAAAGTAGATAAAACGGGTCCCACTCAAAAATACCCGAAAATGCACCAATGCTGCATCACCCAAACAACCACGAAAACACAAAATGAGGTATGCACCACCTACTTGAGGCTCGTAAGATGCTACTCCTCCGGTAACACCGACCAATGTGGTCTAAAACGTGGTAAATCTACAAAAGATTCAAAATCGCTCAAAGGGATATAACTCATTCTATAAAATAATCCAAAACAAATGGCCAAACTTGAATCAAGGCCTTACCGAGGGGGTTCTAACGCACTAATCAGAGATCGAAACGGGTCTGGGACGGATGATCGGGAGGGGAAGAGAGGTTCGACCAGCCTGTTTCGTGTATCCGGGCGGAGGGTATGGTGTTCTGCCTCAATACGAGCCTACTGCCCGTTTTAAACAAAAAAAAGAAAGTACACAACATGTACTTTGGGACTACACGCCGTGTATGATTCATTTAACTGTTCATGAGACAGAAAGATTCTTCCGACTTACTTTTTGAACCTGCCGACATGAGTACACGACGTGTACCACTGGGTACACGGCGTGTACCAGGTTCCTCTTCCTTTCCTCGCCAATGTACTCACACACCATGTATATACCTCATACACGACTAGACTACACATCGTGTCCAAAGGGAACACAGTGTGTCCCATGTTCTTACCCCGCCAATGGCCTACATGCCATGTATGGCCTCACACAGTCGGGGTTCTACACGGCATGTTCAAAACAATACGTTGTGTTTTAAGAAAACTCTACACGATCACCCGTACGACATGTACTCGGTGAGTACACGATCGACCACTCGCCTAGACTTACACGTCGTGTACTTAATGTACACGGCATGTATTCTAGAAATTCCCAGAAACTTACCATTTTATCCAGTTTCCTCGGAAACAAATCAAAAATTTCAAATAGGGTTGGGATTTTGACCCGTTCTGAAAACCCGGGTACTTACAGACTCCCCACCTTAACATAGCTCGTCCCCGAGCTACCAAACAAAACCAGGAGATGACACCGATCACACTCATCCCAGTTAAACATCCCAGACTACCCCGGTCTCAATGTTTCCGGTTAAATTCCTCAAGGGGGATCCCCACCTTAGGAATTGCCTTACCCAGTCTCAACCCAGCAAAACGTAAAACAAACAAGGTTTACTAACCTGTTTTCGGAAGCAAAATCCTCTCGTGACGCATCGTCACCCCTGCACCTCATTGGTGCTCCTGTGTCGCTTTCGACACCCAATGTATCTCGCACCATATCGGTGTCTGTCTCCATGAGATCCTGGTGCCCATCACCTCAAGTAACCCACATCCACGATGCCCCTATGCCCACGCCACCTCAAGTAACCAGCATCCATGATGCCCCGATGCCACACATATCATTCATATATATTTATATATATATCACGCACCCGATATGGTGCCAACCCACTGACTAGCATCTAGTCAGTCCACAAAGATCCTGTGAACCTTGTGCAATCAAAATAGACATACCTCTACAGGTCATGCCAAAAAGGAAACATGGAGATCACGGTCACACAGTGGTGTACCTCTGACTGTCATTGGCTCACCATCCTACTCAGCCTCTGGCAGCCCCACGGGGTGAACCTGGCCTGAAACACGGCTTCCTGATGCCTAACCTCCCTATGGTGTTGCTCCAGTCACCGGCCACTGACCCCTTAGGTGGGTCCCACTGTCTCTCTCACGACCTCCGCGCACAGCTGAACCTCGACTACCCTCTCCGGGCACCGAACCTGAACCAACTCCAGACGCTGCAGTCTGTCCTAGTCCTTGCCTGCCGGCTATCTGAGAAGGCTGCCTGCAAAACCTCTCTAGATGCACGTCCTGTCCACATGCCCGACACTCCTTCGGTGGCCTGTCGCAGTGCGCCCGAACATGTCCCGACTATCCACACTTGAAGAAAATCACCAAAGAACTCCCACGAGGTGGTCAGGTTGAATCCATGGTCGGACTGGCCTGCTGGAACTCATATCGTCCTTTATTTCTACTGTCCGAACTGTCAGCTGAAGCTGTTGTCCTGCCCAATCAAGATTTCTCCCTCTTGTTTCCCTCGGCTATTAGCGCCTGATTCACCACCTCGGAGAAAGAACCCAACCTGAAAATGTTCACCTGGACCCGAATGGCGTGTTGCAAGCCATCCTTGAAGCGCCTCACCCTAGCTGCATCATCGATCACCATACCAGGTGTAATGCGAGAAAACTCTGTGAAGGTATCTGCATAGTCCATGACGGACATATCTCCCTGCTGAAGACTCAAGAACTCCTGAGCTCTCTCTACCCTCAGTTTCTCCGGGTAGAAGTGCTGATAGAACCTGCCCTCGAAGTCCTTCCATGCCAGTCCCTCGTGTCTACGAGCCTGAACCTGTACGTCGCACCAACGCTTCTCTGGTCCTCTCAGGATGTACGTCACCAGCTTGACCCTCCGCCCAGGAGGCATCTCGAGCTGCTCGAAAATCATCTGCATACATTCTATCCAGTTCTCAGCCGCCTGCGGACCACCCTCTCCCTGAAAAATCAGCGGGTGCTGCGACTGGAACTCCCGCGTCAGATACGCCATAGAAGGATCTGCACCCTAAATGCCACTGTCAATCCCCTGCAAGACACGTACCGGACTCGCCCAGAGCTGCTCATCGAGCCATGGCCCGAACGATGCCAAACCCAGCTGCTATCCTGCCTGCACTGGATCCTGAACCTAATCCTGTCTCTGAGCCTGCACCTGCGGCTCGTGCTCTGCCTGTACCGAGTTCTGACCCCAATCCTGCGGCACTGTACCATCTTTTTCTTGAGGCTCCATCGAGCTATGAAGGAGTAACCCAGTGAATACCATAAATGGTCAGACATCCCATATATATATATAACAATATATTCTACTCAGATAAGGAAAGAAGTAAAAGGCATTGCATAACAACTACCCGTACCCCCCCCCTCACCGTAACCCATGCCCCATGGCATCCTGGCCTCATGGCCTCCTTACCCCCTCAACCGAGCCAAGTATCGATAGTACCTCGAGCCATGCCCGTCCCAACAACTCACGTTGCCTCAAACCGACGACCGAGTCACCCAATCCTGACAGTTACACTGCCTCATTCATAGTACCTGCATGCTCTCATAAGAGTCAGACCCAAAACACTGCCACATGTAACTCTACAAAATATAATGTATGGAATATACATTTGAAACAACTAGCAATTCTATCAGGAATTTCACCATTTTTCATTTCATAGCAGATAAATCATGGCAATTGATTTATTTTATTCACATGGTATTATCACTTCACAAAGCATACGTGTAATTATGAAATTGAAATACCCTAAAAATGTGCCTATCAAAAGCCAAGCAACAAGCCTTTCCATACTAGGACAAGGTCCAATTCTCCCGTACCACACTGGGTCAAGGGTCACATATCACAATGCTGATCATCACACACCAAGTGAGCCACCGAGTTGGAAATCATATAAACCGTAATCTGAGCAAAAGAAAACAGCAATTCCCACCCATGACCACTAGGTCCATCCCTTGTACCTGGGGCTGCAGACACCCAAGAACAAGCTAAAAAACCCAGTCCCAGTAACCACAACTTATCTCCAATCTACCATATCCCAAATAGTAAACCAGCAAAAATAAAAAGAGAAGTCTCAATATCATTAGTAGCCAGAAAAACACTGCCACTAAATCCTTGTCAAGAACTCGTCTGATACCACTTTGTAACATCCCAGACCCGGACAGCCATCCGAACAGTGCCGAGCGGGTCGGGTGTCACTACCTTAGGCACACCTCCCCTAAACGCCAAGGGCTGCTGACTAGCAACGAGGGTCAGAATAGGTATAGTGGGGAGGCTATACCCTCTCGGAGGATCATAGTAAGGGTACTGGTCCGAGTATAACAGTAAAGATGCAGCGGAAAGAAAGACTCAGCAGACTCGAACCAGACCCGTAGAGTGGAAGCATAACCAATCTCAACAAATAGCGGAAGCAATAATTATAACAACAGCAGCGGAAAGTAAACAAAACAACATGCCAGCAATCAACTTCAACAGCTACTATAAACAACCAAGCATGCATCTAAAGCAGGTCAACATACAAAAGGGCACCAATGGCTAACCAACAGTAGCTACAACTAGTAAGCATGCTGATACAGAAAAGTAAACACCACAAGTAAACCCCAGCTAGGCATGACCTCAAGGTCTATACAATCTCCATGTAACAACTAACGCAACCCAGATCCTGAATCTGGCCCTTTGATGCACGTAAATCCATGAAGTCTGCACGTCTCCTGAAGGGCCCATGCTGGGTGTGACACAAATCTCTGTAGGATACTGCCCAATGGTGCGTACCAAATATATGTGTCTAAGATGTCATGAATTTACCAGGAAAGTAGAAATCAGTACAAGAAAAAAATAAATACAAACTCCACTGGTGCTCAACGGCCACCATGGAGTGTCACCTGCTTCGGCCAACGCCGGAATCTCTATCATGTAATCCGGCACCGTGTGCTACCTGACACCTCGTGTCTCAATTACCGACATCCCAAAGGCACGTCCCAAATAGTAACCCAGCACCAAGTGCCTCCTGACACCACGTGTCTCAAGTACCAACATCCAGAAGGCATGCCCACAAATAGTAACCCGGCACCATGTGCCTCCTAACACCTCGTGTCTCAAGTACCAACGTCCCGCAGGCACACCCCCCAATAGTAACACGGCACCATGTGCCTCCTGACACCTCGTGTCTCAAGTGCCGACGTCCCGAAGGAACGCCCATTTCCTGAAGGCTCCTCACCTCCCACGTGGCTTTCTACGGCAAGCACCCCCAACCAAAAATACCACACCGCAGCTACGGGGGCCTGTACCCACACGAGTGGTCGAAACCCCCTCATCACGGATTATCTCTGTGTGCACACTACACAAGTCCCGGTGAGAGGTAATCACCCTAATAGACCTAAGCCACCAAAATATCTGAAATCTCGTGTCCCTACGACCATGTCGCTCAATTCCGATGGCATCGCCACCCTAGTATCCCGGGCCATGTCCAACCTGACAGTCGTACTGCCTCAAACAGACGTACATGGCACCCAATACCGTGGTCAAAGCCACCCAAAGTAACCCGGGAAAAGCCCCAACCTGTGATCAGCATCACTCAAGCGTACCGGGCCAGGATCAACACAACCCAAAAAGGGTCTAGCAGATGCAATTCAGCAATTTCATATATAACATGTTAAGTAGAAAACATAAACCAGCAAAACAAACTAAATCGTTGAATTTCACTATACCAGGTGATGTCCCATACCATCACTAAGGGTTTAAATGCCTCCAAAAAATATAACAGGCTTTAACAAATTAAACTAAATAGTTTATACCAATCATATTTCAATTAAAACCATTTTGGCGTTCCCCGGCCAAAATGCCCCGATGAGCCACGACCACTAACCCGGCCCCGCTCACGCAAACTGGTAACCGGGCATAGCCAAAGGCATCCCAGAGGTCCCATAAAGAATACAGTATGCAAAAGCAGATAAAACAGGTCCCGCTAAAAAATACCTGAAAACGCACCGAAGCCGCATCACCCAAACAACCACGAAAACAAAAAATGAGGTATGCACCACCTACCTGATACTCACACGTGCTAATCCTCCGGTAACACCCTCCAATTCAGTCTAAAATGAGGTAAATCTACAAAATATTCAAAACCACTCAAAGGGATATAACTCGTTCTATAACGAAAATCAAACAAAACGTCCAAAGAGGAATCGAGGCCTTACCGAGGGGGTTCCAACGCACTAATCAGCAATCGAAACAGGTCTCGGACGGACGATCGGGAGGGGAAGAGGGGTTCGGCCGGCCTGTTTCACGTATCCGAGCGGAGGGTATGAGGTTCTGCCTCAATACGAGGCTACAACCCGTTTTAAGAGAAAAAATGAAAGTGTGGGGCATGTACTTTGGGACTACAAGCCATGTATGATTCATTTAACTATTCATAAGACGAAAAGATTTTGCCGACTTACTTTCCGAACCCGCCGTAATGAGCACATGGGGTGTACCTCTGGGTACACGGCGTGTACCAGGTTCCTCTTCCTTTCCTCGTCGACGCACTCACATACCATGTATATCCTTCATACACAGCTAGACTACACGACATGTCCACAGGGAACACGATGTTTCCCTAGTTCCTACCCGGCCAACGGCCTACACGCCCTGTATGGCCTCACACGGTCGGGGGTCTACACGGCGTGTTCAAAACTACACGCCGTGTAGTAAGGAAACTCTACACGGTCACCTGTACGGCATGTACTCGGCGAGTACAGGGTCGGCCACTCACCTAGACATACATGGCGTGTACTTAATGTACACGGCGTGTAGTATAGAAATTTCCAAAAACATCCCATTTTATCTAGTTTCCTTGGAAACAAGTCAAAAATTTCAAACAGGGTTGGGATTTTGACCCATTCTGAAAACCTGGGTTCTTACAATCCATCTATTCATTATGTATGAAATGGTATATCGAATCACATTGAAATTAGAATTAATTTTTTGGGATGTTATAGAATCTGGGATAATGAGTGTTATTAAGATACCGTAAGGGTACAATCCGATTGATAGTTTGACTAAGGATGTACCATTATCTAATTTTTTTTACTATGTTAAATTAATTAATATAGTACTAATTCTATAACATATGATGTGAGAACACAAATATTTAATTCATTTAATTGAAATTTGGATATTTTTTTATCCCCCTGCAATGTTTAAATTTAATTTCTTCAATATTTTTTCTATGATTCATCCATATTTTATATATTTTTATGGAAATTTTCTTGGGTTTCATGGGGGTATTTTATGGGGGATTCCCTTATTTCTTTTTATTATTATTATATTTCTATCGAAAATAAATTTTTTTTCATAACTTTATTATAGTAATATTAGGACCACTGGTTTCTCAAGATCCAATGGAAGGGGGCACCTCATCCATGCTTGTTTGGCTTGGCATAGTTCATGGTTTTCCTCCTATGTTCCAATGGCATGGTGCCACCTGTTCCATCACTTATGCTGCCTTATGTTAGAAAAACTGCCTGTGTTTTCTCCTCCCGTAAAATGGATTTCAGCCCATGTCTCTTAAAAAATATCCTAATGATTCTATGTCACACCATAATTATTCTACATGGTCCCTTAATTCAAATATATCAACTATATTTGGCTATGGGTTTTCATCTGGTTTATCGAGAGAGTTCTCATTGAGTTCACTTTTATGAAAAAAAAGGTTTTTCTCAATGAATAAGGGGAACTGAGGTATTTTAGCCACCCACACTCCCCTATATTATGATCATTCCACCTACAATAATTGGAGTACCTCCTTGGTAGAGATTATATCGATATTTACTTGTTCTTGGGTGTAAGGAGACTACACACCCATAGCGGTTCCAAATCATGACTTTTTTTCCTTATAGAAAGGGTCGCACTTTAGATTCTTGGATATATATATATATGATTTTTTTTATTAATTTTCATAACTGTAACTTTTTTATGTGTGCGTGTGATTCCATTATGTAGTGGATGTTGTTGAATCTATGTTGTAGGCTTTATCACTTCCACCTAGTTTAACAAGGTCGACCACCATGAATAGTTTCTATAGTCATCTTCACTATTCATCAAGTCTGTATCTCTTTGCTAACATTTTTTATAGTAATTAAAGTATATACTTGGTGGTGTTCTTGATGTGAATTTAGGATCATGATGATCTGATGAACATTATATCTGGTGTTGTTTTTGAACATTTATTTATTATTTTATGCTTCGAGTTGCTCAATTGAATTAGAATCCTATTTAGTTTTCTTCTCTTAAACATTCTAATTATATTATTCTGAACCTGTAACCTATTAATACACATCAGTGGGTCCTGGATGTTCTTAGAGATAATTAATTAACCCCAAAACATTACTCGTATGATAAATATTACCTAGATTTAGGAAACAATAACTCCTCCAAAAGATATTGGTCAATAAAGTTCTTCTATAAAGACTTCATGTTAATATCTATATGAAAGCATGTTTAAATTATAATCAAGGATTATTTAGAAGTTACATGATGATAATAATATTAAATCTCAAATATAAAAAATGAATTATATAGTTGAACCTCGTATAAAATTCATATTCAGATTCTTATAAAATATCACATATAAATAGTGATGGATTTTTGTATAAATATCCCAATCAAGATCCATTTCTCTCTTGCTATATTGGTTGTATTCCCTACCAATTAACAAGATTTATTTTATAAAAGGATACAATACCATGAATAAACACTTGTATTAACATAAAATCATTGGTGAATTATGACAGAGTTGTTTTTGATCTATAGGAATCAACACTGCATCCATTAGATGCTCGTGTCATCTAGTATGATGGAAATTGATATCTAACATTATATTTATTTTTTAAAATAAAATATCTCTCATCATGGTCAAAAATAAAAAATGAATTATGATTGGTGTGAAAATTTTGAAGATAAACTATCAACTCTTTATTGATTTTTTGGAATCAACCATAAATAAATATGATGCCTGAATTGGTTGGAATCTCTTTAGGTATGATTTTAAATTCATATTATTTTCATAATAATAGGAAAATCATGTTTATAGGGGTAAAAAATGACCAAATGAGCCATGATTCACATGAATTTTGGGGAAATGATCATTAAGTACTTTATAATTTGTCGGAATCATTGACACATTGATCAGATTCTAAAATTTCTCAGTATGATTGAAATTGATGTTTATCCCTCATATTTAGTGATGAGGGAAAAATCACATAAAATTTGAAAATACCCTAAAAATATAGTTGTAATGACATGAGATCAAATGGTAATGATCAACAATCCATTTTTGATTTTTAGGAATCCACACCAGCACCATCGGATGTTCATGTCGCCAGGCATACTGGAAAATTACAGATAACATATTCTAGTGTTAATAAAATACAAAATCCCCTATTTGGGGGGACAAAAAATGAGAAGACTACTTCTAATTGACATGGAAATCTAGAAGAACATTAATTTAATCAAATGTGATATATTGGAATCAACCACATGCCAATTTTATTCATGGATTGCCCAGTACAATTAAAAGTTCATTTTCATATTTGTTTTCATTTTTATAATAATGGGAAACTCATGTGTAGGGGTCAATATTGAACAATTTTTTTTCATTGACATGAAATATTAATATAACAACCTTTAGGTCATATAATGTTATTTGGAAACAATGACGCATGGATTAGATAACTGAATTTCATGGTATGATCAAAAGTGGTATTCATCCCTTGGATTTGGAGTTAAGTGATTAAACAGGTAAAAGTAGCCAATTTTTATAAAAAACACTTGTATTAACCTGAAATCATGATATAATGATCACTGATTCATTTTTTGATCTGTATGAAGCAACACTGCATCCATTGGATTATGGTGTCACCTAGTATGATGGGAAATTATGGATAATGTTGACACATGTTACTAAAATGAAATATCTCTCATTAGGGGTTTGAAATGAGAAAATAGATTATAATTGACATTAAAATCTAGGAGAATATTTTCTGAATCATTTGTGATCTATTAGATTCAACTGCATGCCAACCCAATTCCTTGTTTGGTCAGAAAAATTAAAAGTTCATTTTCACATTTATTATCATTTTTTAATAATTGGGAAATCATTTCTGTATGGTTGAAAACTAACCAAACGTGATCTGATTTTCATGAAATATTAGTAAAATGGACTTTAATTCATTCATAAACTGGATCATGCATTGAAACATGGATAAATTCTTAAATTGCTTGGTATTATCAAAAGTGGTATTTGTCCCTTGGATTTGGAGTTAAGTGAAAAATAAAGTAAAAGGGGTCAATACCAAGAAAACAAACATTTATTGACCTTAAGTCATTTTAGAATGATCACTGGACCATTTTATAAATTTATGAAACAATAACACATACATCAAATTCTTGGGTCACTCGATATGTTATAAAATAATGGTTAACAATGTCTTGTGTTATTAAAATAAAATATCTCACATTAAGGTTTTAAAATTTGAAAATGACTTCTGATTGGCATGAAAATAGATAGTAACATTCCTCAAATAATATGTGATCTATTAGAATAAAGTTCATATCAATATAATCCTTAGATTGGTCAGTACAATTAAATGCGGATTTTAAAATTTGTTATCATTTTTTTAATAATTGGAAAATCCATTGTATAGGGGTCAAAATTGACCGACTGAGAATTTATTGACATAAAATCATTGTAAAATGATCTAAAATTCATTTTTAATATGTATTAAGCATTGACATGTAGATAAAATACCTTAATTTATTAGTATGATCAAAAGTGTCATTTCACCCTTAGATTTGGCGTTAAGTGACTAATAACTTAAAATGGGACTATACTACTAAAACACACATTTATTGAAATAAAATTATTTTATAATGATCACTATGATGTTTTTTAAATATAGGAGTCAACTACACACCCATCAGATGTTTGTTTTTCTTGGTATGATGGAAAACATCAGGTAACATAGCTAAGTTTTATTAAAATTTCATATCTTCTATAAGGGGTTCACAATGAGAGAATGAATTATTATTGAATTGAAAATATTGGAGATAATTCCTTGAATCATTTTTTATCTATTTCAATCAATAGAATGTCCATAAAATGCACATATTTATCATCATGTGGTAAACATTGTATTCAATGTTAATAGTCATTTATAAACTCGTAATTACATAATACAATCAGATATTTAAGATTAGCTTTGTGTCATTTTTGCATTTATAATCTTATATGATTGAAAAATTGTATAATCTGTTTTGATTACTCCTTATATGTTAAATGAATAAATTATATTTTAATGTTAAACATGTTAATTTGTATATTTTGGTTGATTATTTTTTATTTTATCGATTGGTTGATTGAAAATGAAGATTGGAAGGGATCATGGAAGCCTCGATGTTGGTTTTCTATTTTTGTATTTTTTGTTTTAATTTTTGGTTTTCTCAATCATCATGGAATTTATAGTGTGAATATTTTTAGAACAATTATGTAGTCTAGAGACCATCTAAAGAGGTCTTGAATATGTTTTTTCCTAGGACCATTACTGCCGTCCTATAAAAATCTCTAAAATGTTTTTTTAGGACCATTGCTAACGGCTAAAACCCTACCCAGCGACCATCAACACAGTTTATTTGTAGACCGCTATAGTGAGAACTTTTGGTGGCATATTTTTCCCTTTACTGATGAGAATACCATGACTTCCAAAAGTGGTCATATGGCAGTCTCTAAGGACCTTTATCAACCGCTTTTGTCGGGCGCTAAAGGTCAATTTTTTGTAGTGGTAAAATTTGAAGTATAATATCTATTGTAAAATTAGGTTCCCTAAACTATAAATAAATAGAACTTTTTAGTTACTATATCATGTATACAGTGAGATATGCATGGTGTATACTTACGATAATAGTGATGATATTTTTTTCCACTACTTACATGGGAATATCAATATATTATTTATCATATAGAAAGGTTATAGTAGTTACCAGGATATAATGAGAACCTAGGGATACAATGAAATTAATCTTAAATATATTTCGTATGGTCTAGATATATCATAATGATTGGAAATAGATGATGTATGAGTATCTAGTGCTAAGAGATCATAATAATTAAGATCTAATCTTAGGATGTTCACACATGGTTATCTCAAATTTGTGATATCATGGGGACTGAATCACCTAGAGAGACAACACATATTTTTGTATCAATTTTTATTCCTATCTACAAACACATGTAATGGTTTTTTGACTGTAGATTATTACCAGGGTATATAATTTGACCACGTACATTGACCCAAGATAGAAACTATGGCATTGATTCCATAGAGAGTTAGATTACATAGCATTACTTAGTAGTGGTATCACATTGATTGAATAGTCAAGAGAGAATTTGTCTCTTTAAAATGAAGGTATATCTTTGGTCTAGTTGATTAGGTTGAAAATACCATCACTAAATCCATGACCATCGTAGAAGAAGGTATGTCCATCTGGTTATGTTAATAAACAATAAATATATAAATGGGGTTTAAATGAAGTGTCTGTCATACTCAATGTGATAACTCAAGAGAAAGAGATTATATTACATGAAATGTGTTTTTAGGAAAGGTTGTCATTAATATAATCATTCATTATCTCTTTTGGAGAGTTCATGGTTATAAAACTCTAATATTTGTTTATGAATAATATTCACCACTACTACAATATGGTCCTTGAGGGTCACACAGTTAACGTGTTGAAATGTTTTATGGATTCTGATGAATTGGAGTATTGGACTTTGTTGGCCCCACTAGATGGTTTGCGAGATTTCAATGAATATATGATCTATAAGGAATAAATAAATTCATATTATTATTTTTAATAATTTTTATTACATTTATTTAATAAATTTATATACAATAATTAAAATAAATACATATAAAATATTATAAGAACAAATATTATTTTAATATTCACTGTTTATTAAATATTTATAGGAATGAAAAGCCGAGTTAAAGAAATATTTTTATCACATAATATATTTATTATATTACAATTATGTTATAAAAATAAATGATATTAAATTTTTTAATGTATTCAAAAGATATCGTTTATAGTGGGTAATAAATATCTAGAGGTTAGGATCTATTTTTATGTATTTAGTAATATCATTATATAAGAAGTAAAGGATCTCTCATGCAAATGGATATTCACTTCAAAATGGTAGATAGCCTCTCTCTCCTCTCTCACTTCTTAGAGAGAGAAACAAACATTCTAATCTTCTTATATGAGTTCTTCTTCAAGGATCGAATGATCATTACAACAGTGATTATCGTGACGTTCAAGGTTTGATCAGATCTCAATGATATAAGTTGGAATTCGATGATTGATTCTCCCATAGACACTCAATGTACATGTGGATGATCTAAAGGGTTCCAACTTAAGTTGATTTGAGAAATGATTTCCGATGATGAAAAGTTGATAAAAAGTGGATTTAGATTAACCTAGTTGATTATAAATTTAATTTTTCTGCTTAAAGTTTATCATGAGGGATCCCGGATAGTTATACCAAAATGCGCATTATGAGTGATAACATAGTTACGTCACTCTTAGGTGAAAAGTTTGAATCCCCATCACATTTTCATTCTCTAAATTCCCTAAAACCTGTAATTTGTATTAGAGGGATAATGCGATGGTTTATGCAACAAAAAAAATAACATTATCAATAATATCATGTAGAGGGTATCCCAACGGCCTCAACATGATGGACAACAATACAATCTGACACCAGATAATGATGTTTTGGATCTTTAAAGTTTAAGATTAAATTCATTGTATGGGGGTTTTACATTTTTAGAATATATATATATATATATTAATTTAATGCAATGTAATGTATCATTTTTTGGTATATCCTAACTTCCCACTAGTTTCACATGGTCAAAATACGATTTTATAGCATGGTAGAATTAATAAAACGTCAATTTTTATTTATAATATTTATTATTATAATTTTTTAAGGACTATTTACACTGAATTTAAACAATATGAATAATTGTTTTTAACAAATGGGGTTTTTTTAGTCAACATGAGAAAATTATTCTCACTTTAGAATTTATTTGGATCCACCCCATTTATTAGAGAGAGAGAGAGAAAATAATTAATGGACGGATTTTTCTCAACATCAATAGAGGATTTTATCCCAATAATAATGAAGAGTTAATTCTCAATATTAATTGATGAAAAAATTAATGTTATATGTATTAATTAGAGATATATACAAGGTGCCTATATAAATGAATGTGTTGACATTTGTTGAGTATGACTGATGAGATGAAGATAATGCCTAACCATGGATAAAGTAGATCTCCTTCTTAGGAAGCCAACTTGGGCACACATAAAGAGCTGAAGGCACTAGATATAAAGGTTGAGTTCAAGACCACATGGATGGATCTATTAGTTGTGAGGACCGAACATTGTTTTTTACCAACATATCTTGGTGCAAGACTACTAGGGTTATTCATTTTTGGTGTTCTATCAGTTGTCTAGAATAATTTGACCAGAATATGGAGGGGGTACTAGAGGTGTTGCTAGAATATAAAAAGTATCCTCAGGCGTAGGTGTCACATAGAATATTCTATTCATTGGTAGACATTTGGAGTTTTCTGGAATCATACTAAATTTATAGAATGTAATATAAATGGAAGATCATTAAATCAAGAACTCTGGGATTATTTTGGATGTTGTAGTCTGGAGGCAGATGACTCAGGTTCTTGAAAGGAGATGTTACATGAAGATGTCAGTTATCAATTTATGTCTATGGACTATTCAGTTGGTTCCCCTATTCAACATGATATTGAATATATAGAAGAGATAACCATGCATGCATAGAATAAGTATGGTGAATGGAAGATAGACCAGATTATACATTATTGATTGCATAAGAAAAATCTTCGAATGTTATATCATTGGAATTGATGTAAGAAAATGATTCTCAAGTCAAAATTTATTTGGATTCACCCACTTTATTGGGGGGGGAGAGAAAATCACTAATTTAATGATTTATCTCAACATTAAAATAGGTGTTTATCATAAAAATAATGGTGTATAAATTCTCAATATTAGTTCATGTAAAAATTAATGTTAACTACATTAATTAGAGATATGGACTTGGTGTATTTATAAATGGAAAGGATGACACTTGTTGAGCATGACTAACAAGATGATGGTAAGGCCTAAAAAAGGCGAAGGAGGATCCCCTTCCAAGGAAGATATCTTGGTCACACAAAAATAGAAAAAGGAACCAACAAAAGGAAAGGGTTGAGACCCGTATAGGAAAAGACTAGAAGGAGGGAGCTAGAAGATGTGACAACTGAAGGATTTAGGTTCCACATTGTTTGGTGATCTAGGTAGAGTTCTATAAGATGGAAATTTTTGAAACCTATATGTTTCTCCTCATTAAATTAATGTGATTATTCCATTCTATAATAGATGTGGGATTACATTTAGAACTATGTAATCCCGTTGTGAATTGTTTTCTACATATTTCTTCAATGTGTGTTTCCTTGTCATGCAGTTTTGTTTATTGATGTGAATGAAAATATTGGGAGTAATGGAACTAGATAAATGGAAGCATAAATGTAGTGGATATGGTTCCTTGAATTCCCATTTATGGACACCATATTCATGATGAATATTCCTGAATATGTTCTATAGTTGTTACTTCAGCCCTAATACCCACCATGGGGCATCAGTTGTTGCAACTGTACAAGTAAACCAAAAATTTGGGCACCCGCTGTTAAAGATGGATATTAAAAAATGGATAAAAAGTGGTTTTGTATGTCTACATACACAAAAGTGGATTGAAAAATAAAATATATTATTTTGAATTTGGGGGCGGCAGTTCCACCACCCTACTCTATCGTGGCATCATCGACCTCCCCCTCATCATGTCCATACTATCCCTAACTGCTTATCTCCATAACGTCTGACTCCCCCCTAAAACCTGTTGAGACACCTCTGGATCACCCAAATATAGTTTTACCATGATGTTATATCCCATATAGTTCCCCTCACTATTGTGTCACCTACTGCTCATTCCCCTCTAGGATTCCTCAGTAATCTACCTGTAACATTTGTCTCATCATCCTAGGAATCCCATATGTTGGTGTACAGTCCCGATCTCCGGAAAAAAATTTCATACAAAAAAATTGGTGAGAAACATGATGAAATATAGAAATGATATAAAGCAGAATGAATAAATCATCATGCAAGATTTTTAATTTATAAAAAACAAAAATGTAAAAACCATGGAACTTAGTCCAAAAAGAGGGATCCAATAATAATAAAAAGAATAAGCTAGAGACACCCAAATATGAGTGGAATCTCAAAAATAATAGTCATATGAAATATTGAATCAAAGACAAAAGGTAGATGTAATCTGAAGGAAACTTGAAAATAATTACACATCCTGTAATGAAACCCAAAAAAATATTAGGCCAAGAAAACAAGTTTTCACTATCCTAATAAAAGGTTCATTTGAAAAGCACTAAGATCAGATCGAATACCACTGTAGATGAAAGTTGATCAAGTCTATAGAGTTCTAAAGGTTGTAGATATGAAAAAATATACCTGAAACTATAACTTCACCATGGAAAATATTTTTAGAAGACTCTAATGTTCCCTACATCATGATGTGCATCTGATCATCAATCTGGACTTGTTTCCTGATCAACATAACCAAGAAGGATCTCACTACATGGCCACAATCATTGATCACGTCACTACTTCTTTACACATGCTCAATGTTGATGCACTACACATGAAAACAAAAATTTCATATCCCATCACATCATTCATCCACCCTTGATGCCTCGTTCACCATCGATGAGAACCTATACCCACTACCACAAATGCATCAGCCCATTTCTTCTTGATATTAGCTAACTACATATTGAGAACATGTTACTCTATTTTCCACCATCCACATACCCTTTAAAGACTTCAAAATTTCCTTTTCAAAATAGAGATAAGATATAAAATATTATACCTTGAATTTCAATATCACCATGTATGATACATGTAAAGATTCAATCAATTGTATCATCTAAATAGATATAAAATAAATATATCCCCATAAGAAACACAAGTTGCCTTATATATGTTATAAGAAAAAAGGTATATCATATTCAAAAGCATTCTTTTCTCAAATTTAGAAACACCCATGGGATGAATCTTATCAATATCCCCCTTCATCTCGTCAATGGAGATGCCATCCATCAAACTCAGTTTAATGAAAATCTTTTTCTAATTTCACCAAGAATCATCCTCAACGTAACAAATTATAAAACCATTTTGAAACTACGACAGATACTTAACTACCACCCTACAAAAGAAATCCAAATACTGAGGTCTTTTTCATATATGAATCTACACCACCCTATCAAGCAAGACTAAAAATAAAAATATATAGTTCCCAGATAATTGTGATATTCATATAATCAATAGAACCTCCAAGATAGAATACCCCTCCTCAAAATCCCGATCTGCTATCACATCACCTTGATCATCAATTTTTAATTCATTCTCATTCGTCAAACACACATAGGAATATAATTAATCGTAGGACCCAAAAATATCTCTCATTAGGATATTTCTCCAAATTAATATTCTACCTCATGCACGCATCATCGATCCAATCAAATACATCTAAAATTATCACAAAATTTCAATACCAAACCACCATCGTTAATAAAACTTTATGGGAGATAATCTCAATCATTGGACAAAAATATCTTATGAAATAATTTTGGAGAAATCCGATAAAATACGGAAGTGATATAGAGAGAAATAAAAAAAATCTGCATGTAGGATTTTTAATTTGGAGAGACCAAAAAGGTAAAAACCACAGGACATAGTTTTGAAAGAGGGATCCAATAAAAATTAAAAGTACATGGCAGAGACTCCAGATGATGAGAAATATCTCAAAAATAATACTCAGATAATATAGCGAATCAATGGAAGAAGGAAGATGTAATCTGAAGGAAGCCTGAAATGAGGAACATAACATGGAAAGTAAACTGGAGTAGATCAAACTATGAAATAAGGTTTTCAATGTCAAAATAAAAGGTGGAGATTAAGAGAACCAAGATTTAATCAAATACCACCTCATATGAAAGCTAATCAACCCTGGAGGATTTCAAAGGATGCATATCTGAATACCACAACATGAAACTCTAACTATGATGTGTCATAGTTTATGAGGAGAATCCGATGATCTCACCATCATGATGTACCACTGATCATTAATACGGACATGCAACTTGATCACCTAAATCAAGAAAACTCTAAATATATGTTCTCGATCATTGATCACATCACTACTGCTTCACACCTACTCAATGTCGATGTCTTTCACATGCTATCACAAACACAATATCCCATTATATCGTAGACCCACCGTAGATTCCTTGTTATCCACTGATGGGGACCCACATGGTCTAGCACAAACTCTATGGCCCTTTTCCCTTGAACTCATAGGACTAGAACTTGTGCATCACTTAATCTATTTTCCACTAGCCGCTTCCCCATTTAAATCCTTCACAATTTCATATTTCAAATAAAGATATGATATAAAATATTAAATCATAAATTTGAAAATCGCCATATATCTACCATGTTAGGATTCAAACACTTATATCATCTAAATAGATATAAATGAAATGTTTCTCCATGAGAAACACATGAAGGCTTATATCTATTAGAGGATAAAAGATATCTCAAAATAAAAAATAATC